>JADRCC010146185.1:0-10687 GCA_019843855.1 Hylomyscus alleni
TTTTTTTTTTCCTTTTTGGAGGAGAAACCAGGAAAGCAGATATCATTTGAAATGTAAAAAAAGAAAATATATAATAAAAAATAAATTTAAAAAAAGGAAAAAATAATTACAATCACATGCATATACACACATATTTATACATGTATCTTTATAATAATGAAACTAACAAAAACATAACATTTATATGCCAATTTAATCCTCTTTTATCTTTGAAAACTTTATTCTTGTTTCATAATTATCCCCTAGAAATGAGATTCCTCTTAATTATTTTAATTAGAAAAGATAAAACATGATGATCACCTGTTTCCTGAAAAGCAGTGACTAAGTCAGACCAGGACAACTGTCTCTGTCCTAAGAAATGCAGGTGAGCAGTCTCCATTAAATAGATTTGAAACAAGCATGATAGAGGAAATTTACAGCAGTTAAAATTAATGAGGGAGGATCAGGCTGTGAGTGAACACTGCCGTGAGTACATTCTAGACTAATTTTTAATCCTTTAGAAGTATGATATATTAACCCACTGCCATATCATTAATCACTTAGAGTTCACACAGTGAAAAGAGAATTTTCTCTCATCTCTGGCCAACATTTCCCCAAATATCAAGTGAAGTAAAAATTAGACATGGAGTATATTAAAAGTTTAAATTAATAATTCCTTCCACCCCTACAAACCTATTTCAATCTTCTCATCTATCTTAAAATATTCAAGATAGTAACATAAAAACCAACATACTTTTCCATTAAAGCACTGACATATGTCTCCTTTATAGAAAAGTTCAGATGAAATTCTGAAAGAAGAAAATATACTACATCTTAACCTTTCAAAGAAGTAAAGATTTATAATTTGTAGGATTTAATAAGCAAATATGATTGACAGTCAGTAGTCTTAAGTAAATATATTCAGTATAGTAGCTCTCTGAGAAAGTGATTGAATGGCTTTCATTAGATAACCCTTCACTGGGAAAAAGATGGGGAAAGGTAGCAGAGACAAACAGAGAGACAGACAAAGAGAGAGAAAACTATCATGGGTTTTGTGTAGATAAAGTATGGTAGTTTCATTAATTTTTATTGGTTTATAATAAAGAATAGTTATTAGTGTGTAAAAACCTTTGAAGAGATGCATAATGTTTTATACAATATTAAATTATTTTTCCAACTTACCATTTATTAGCTGTTTTTGCCTTAGCAAGGTCTTTCTGTAAGCTGGGCATAATGACTGACACACTTCTGATAAAAACCACAGCAGGAAAAGGAGAGACCCTAACCTCCAATACCTTGATTTAGTTCACTTCTCTAATATCCACACTCTGTCTCTCATTAGTGTTTGGTTTTCAAAGAGGCCCAGAAAACAACTCCAAATAAATTAGTTATTTGAACTCATGAATGAACAGTTCTGTAAAAAAATGGATGTTCGACATTTGACACAGACTGTGATTAGGGAGAACAACATCAGGTGTGATGTTTGAGAATTAAAAACTATTTGAAGAAAAACATTTTAATATGTAAGATCATTTGGTAAAAGTATGTGCTATAAAGTGGAATGACTCCTGTGGTTGAATTAGAGAAAGGCTGGAAGAAGCGAGGGAGGAGGGTAACCCCATAGGAAGACCAGCAGTCTCAACTAACCTGGACCCCTGGTATCTCTCAAACAGCCACAAACCAGGCAGCATACCCCGGCTGGTCCAAGACCCCTGATACATATACAACAGAGGACTACTTGGTCTGGCCTCAGTGGGAAAAGATGCGCCTAACTAACCCAGAGAGAATGGAGGCCCCAAGGACTGGGGAGGCCTGGGACAGACATCTTCCTGGAGACATGGGGGAGAAGGAATGGGATGAGGAACTCTGGGAGGGTGGACCAGGAGGGGGTAAATGACTGGACTGTAAAAAAAAATAAAGGTAATTAAAAAATAGTAAAGAAAATAAATATTGGCTGGTATATTATTTTTCAAAAAAGTGGAATTTCAGTTGATCTAATTGTTTTAGATCCTTGAGAATCTTCCTGGGATTTGTATTTTCAAATATTATGCATATATTTTTGTTTTACTGTGTCTTTATAAGTTTACTAAGCATAGTTAGTTATAACTTGATGAACCATTTCACAAATTCAAGATGCAAAGGCTTACGTGAAGGATGAGTACAGTGATGTTAAACACACACTCTACCACTGAGCTCTCAGCTCATTTTTAAAATGTTTCAAATTTTTAATATTTCAAAATATATTTTAGGAATTCTTTGAAAATTCTAAACAAAATATTTAATTATATTCATCCAAACTGCTCCTTTTAACCCTATCTATATCTGTCCATACTGCCCAACATCCAAATTATTGTTCTCTTTTTAAAAAATCTAATAGCCCGTTTGTGATGTCTATATACTTCCGGATATGGGGCTGCACTTCCGGGTGCACTGAAGTATGGCCAATCTACTGGAGCCACACACTTAGAGAAAACTTGATTTCCCTCTGCTAGAAGCCATACATTTTTCACAGTTCCTTAGGGTACAAATTATTTTCTATTCCATGCTACACTGTTGAATGGCTTAATCTTTACAGGCAACAATAAATGCTGTTAGTTCATGAGTGAGTTCCTGACAGGTCCGGAAGACATTGCTGGGAGATAGTGTTTTCTATATGACAGACACTCTGCACCAATAAACTCTCAACAATAGAGTTGCCTAAGCAAGACTGGCAATGTAATTACACCACCTGATACACGAACATTGATAAGGGAAATTCCCCTTGGTCCCAACTCTAGGTGGAGAGCTACAGATGGTTAGTGACTACTGACTGAAGAATAATTAGGTTCCTGAAGGGAGAACCTTCCATACAGGTGGTGCAATTCCCAGAAGAGAGCTTGTGACACATGTACAGATAACCAAAATTAAATGGACTCAGAAAAGTGTGTGTGTGTGTGTGTGTGTGTGTGTTAATTATAGGAGAGATTATGAATTTGGGAGGAAGGGTATCAGAGGAGAGGACAGTATAATATTAATGCAGTTTTCATATAATAAAAGTTTTCTTTAAAGAAAGAAATACAAGACTTTAAAGCAAGTCTGAGAGAAACATTCTAGGGTCATTGTGTTCAGTGCTCAGGGGAATTCAGATGGAACTCTACCAGGGCATTTCTGGTGACATTAAAGGAAAGCAAAGGTCAGGACATCCTATGTCAAGAAGAAATGACTACAACATCGTTGTTCAGAGATCTAATACCTCACTTATTTTGCTGTGAAATAATCTAGCAAACCTGACACAACAGAATGAGTAAACATTAAAATAACATTACATATGCTAATTTAGCAACATTAAAATGTAGTTACAGTATCCATCATTTCCTAAATGTAGATGCCTCATACTTGATTCAGGGTGTTGAATGGACGTTTATCTCTCTTTATTTTGCATGATGCATACTAACCTATTTTGTCTTAACTTTAAATCTTACAAGTTCAGTAAGTTTAAGTCTTAATGTGGAGGGATAAACCTTAGCAATAAGTGTCCAAAGCTAAAACTGTAAAAGATACCAAATGTGTCAAGCATTTCAGCAACTATGAAATCGCTTCAGTGTTTAGGTATTAGAATGCAGCAGAGAGAGAACAAGCAGAAAGCCATATCACAGTGAGAATCATCCTATAGTTATTATACAAGTAGTGAAGGCAGAATTTGAAACTTTATTTTTATATACATCTTACAACATCATTACAGAAGAGTAACTTTACCATTTAAAACGTAGGATTTAAATCCAACTATTTCATTAGCCATTTTAATATTCCATGACATCTGAAATGAGATGAGTTTCTTCTGCCAATATAAGATAGGATGTTGGCATATAGACAGACATGCATCTAAGTTCCCATGGAACATGGAATCTATACAGTGAACATTAAGTGCCTACTTTTGAAACATTCTCATTAAGAAATGATAAGAACTCTTAAAAATATCAACATTTACCTTAATACCATAAACACTGATAAGAAACAGAATGAAGGAGTTTGGGTCACAAAATGCATAGTCAAGTACAAAGATCTCATAGTACCTTCCTTGGCTCATTAAAACTGGTAACACAACTTTCTTTTTTCTTTCTTTCTTTTATTTTTTTAAACTTAATGTATTCCATCTTCTTACTTTTACTGTTTCTTAAGGATCCTGCCTTCACCTTTGGGACAAGAGTTGTGATTTTTATTAAGGCATAAAAATCCAAGACAATAAGACTCCAGGCTTTAGCCTTTCAGTATTATTTGTTTCCAAAGTGATGATTATTTATATTCAAAAGGTTCTCAACATAATCACATAATCTTCAAATGGATAACAGAAGTCAAAGTTATGATGATTTATTGTCTGGAACTTAAAAATAGAAAAACATTTAAAAGCCTAAACACTATCTCATGGCCAGGGTTTGTACTTGTTACTAACTCTATAATGGTAGAGCTTATTTACATTTCCTTTGGAATAGAGGTTAAATTGAAGACTGTTGTCTAGTAAACATGTAAATATTTCAGTACTGTGGAAAGAAGATCTCACATTATAATTCATTACAACCCATTTTATATCAAACTCGACCATCTTCTTTTAACACTCCTTTGAAAATTGGTCTTCAACAGTTTAGGTTTTCAGGTGTTCTTCAGGTAGATTACTCATCCAACTAGTCTGTAAGTTGGTATCATAATTCCAGAGAAACCTATGATACATACTCATGCTCTATTCATATAAAAATCCAGCCTGTATTGGGGGGTGAGAATAAAAGAATATTTCAGGATATTAGAGAAAAATAAAGAAAAATAAGGAATCTAAACTGAATGTGGTCATACTAATGAGAGAATTTTTGAGATAAGATTCTGCACTGTTTCTTGTAGAATTAGGTTGCAGTAAAGCTGTTTTTTGCAGTAAAAGTTCCAAATATTAAAAGGTGAAGTGTGAGAAAAAGAACAGAAACAAGGAAAACTGAGATATTACAGTAATGTTATCTCACTTGAAGATGGCTCCATAAATGGCTGTCTGTTTGTGGGGCTCCACACACCTCATCTTCTGCCCAGCTGCAAAGATGATTTCTCCTTCATGGAGCATATAAATGAGCAAAACATTTTTCTCCACAGAATATACCAGGATGACCTCTGCTCTCCAGTACACCAGCAGGGTTCATATGAGATACAGAGTGGCCCTGACATGGTGATTGTATTCTGAGTGACAGACATGAGAGAAAAAAGAGGTGAAATCTGTACGCTGCTTCCAGAGTGGTTTTCTCCAACAATTCAGGGGCCATTGAGTACTTCATTAGTAAATATTAACTCATTGTGGCAGAAGAAATTATTAAAATCAGGCTGCTAAGAGTTAAAGCAACCATTATGTTTATTTTGGACTATTCCCAAGGTTGAATCAATAATTCATATGCATGGTCAATAAAAGTCTTCCATGTTACTCTACATTGTTTCCCTTAATGGCCTATAAAACTCACTGTCAACTGTTTTTCTCCTACATTAACACACATGGTTATTTAATTTCACCTTGGGCCAGAGGCTGTTAAGAATTTACATGAACTACCACACTAGATACTCAGAAAATTAATATTTAATAGTCAGTTACATTCTAATCCCTGCCTTACTTATGCCACAAAGGAGTAAAGAAGCAAAGAAACTTGCTTAAGATATTAAAGGGGCACTGTGGGTTCTTTAAGTCATTATATGCTCAGTATTTCAGATATTAGAGTGATGTTATCTCACATGAAGAAGATGGCTCCATAATACTAAGACAATGCAACCACTCTATGAAAAAAAACAGAGCAAGATGAAAAGAATTTATCAAAATTATATTCTTGAGAACTTATTTTGGTGAAATTTGTTGATTCTGATCTTCAAAAAATAGTTTTACTCTAAGACCAGCACATTTTTATATGAAACCAAAGCATACATATGAGGCCAGAGTATAGCTTGTAGACAATGTTTAAGTGCTGGTACCAATTGTGTACAGTTTCTCAGTTATATTGGGCCACTTTTTCTCTTTTCTTGTAGGATGATGTATACCTGTAGCAACAGATAGAAACTGTCTAGGTTTCAAGTTTCATTCATCCAAAATAAAAACTTAGTTATTTCTTGTATTGAAACAAACAAATAAAGCATGGTATTTGATACTGATTTACAAAGTATTCAGTTTTTAAGGTTTACTTTTGGGCTTTCAGTCAAATTTTTAAAAGATATATTCAAAGTCTTTAAAGCCATTTGTGGTATGTGTTCTACTTTTATCTTGAAATTTTAAAGTACTAATGTGGATTTGATTTCTGATACTAGCTTTATTTTCTTGTAGATTAAAACTCCACCACAAAAAACATAACTTAAGGGTTATTGCCAATTAGCTTCAGTATAGTCTTTCAGAACTCAAACTGGAGCAATTTCAACTCTAATAGTCTTGTTCTGAAAGCACAATTTCCAACCAAAGTTATTTAGTTACTGAAAAATGGCATGCATCATGGATGCCAGTAAAACACATTTTCAATGAGTTTTCTTCTCCTTGTCCACAAGATGCCATTCATTTCTGAGCAAATATGTCTACCTAAGGGCTCTGGAGCCATGGAATAGACTGTTCCTCCCTCACATCTTGCCAGGAAAGAAAATGTCCTCAGTGGCTTTTCTCCTTGAGAATCTTATGATGTCAGGTACTCACTTTCATTAGCTCTGGAAATTTGCATACTGCTAACCTCTTGCTTCACATACCTCTAACCATTATTTTTCTTTTTAAGGGTCTGAGTCAGGGAAGAGGATTGGTGATATTAGGACAAATAGAAAACCATGTCTTTACAACAACAGAACTAATTTTTCTATACAAGAGACAAGAATATATATATATATATATATATATATATATATATATATATATATATAATTTCTAGCTGGGTGGTGGTGGTACACGCTTTTAATCCCAGCACTTGGAAGGCAGAGGCAGGCAGATTTCTGAGTTCGAGGCCACCCTGGTCTACAGAGTGAGTTCCAGGACAGCCAAGGCTACACAGAGAAACCTTGTCTTGAAAAAAAAAAATCATTTCTAAAACATTTGTTAAACACTTGATTTCTGTTTCATAGGTAGTTCAGTGTTTTGTGCTAGGGCAAGACAATATCACTTTGATTGCATATTTTTAAATGAGAACTTCATAGCCACCATCACACATGAGAAACCCACCTTTAGTCAGGGAAAGAAGACAGAGGCAAGAGAGACAGAAGGCCCAGATGAGTTTCTGTAGCTCCTCTGTAGCTAGTACAGACTGAAACTATCACATAGAATACAAGTGTTTGTGTAAGCGCTAAGCCTCAAATAATGTCAACATCATTCAAAAAGACCAGCACTTAAGAGAAAGTCTTTTCTTGGAAAATCTTTCTTTTCTACAAGTCTACTTCTCCCCTTGCAATTACCAAGGATTCCTTTTTCATTTCACAAAGAAATTGGTAAATATATTAATAGACTCAATTACTGATAAACTATTGCTAGCAATCAATTCTGGGAAAGGGAACATGCCTATCTTCAGTTGTATACACACTGCTAAGCCCACTCAGCTCTAACCGTAGCTTCAAATCCTCAGTCACACAGACAATCTGGTTTAATGGAGCATGCCATGAAACAAAACGAATAGGCATGGAAATGAGAGAGAGATTTTTGGAGAGGAGCAAACATAACAGTGGAAGGAAGATGGAAGAATGTGGGGTGGATTGATGGTCATGATGGGCATGTGTGAAATGGCTTAAGAAAATTTAATTAAGTAAATATTATTGTGAGTTAGAAAATATCTATAGTAGTTAATTGATTCCAATTTAATTAAAAATTCTGGACAAAATTAGAGATTTAAATGAATCCAAAGAGAATGTTATTCACATGTAAAATTAAAATCATTTATAGAACCAAAATGATGTGATATACCAAGAGGATAGGCAGGGATACTCCTTAGAGAGATGGAACAGCAATAAGACCACCATCCTGAGGAGACAGATTGGAAGGGCAGTCCAGGTTGTGGGTTATAGCTGTCATACAGAATATTTCTCAGTTTTCAACATTCTGAAAGATGTTAATAGACCCTTACATACATGTCAGAACTTTGAAAGTTATACACTGATGTCCACAGTGAGCTTAAAAAGAAACTGGCACTCTAGAGGATTGGTAAAAGCCAGAGTTAGTACAAATTCAAGGGTTATAGTTTATTCTCACTGTAAAGTTCACACATTCCTATTTAGGTCAGTTATTGAAAAATAACATATTTTCCAATACAAAATTGCTCTTCTGTGTCTTTGGGTTCTGCATTTGTGGAGTTAAACAATTATAAAAATAATTCAAAAGGCATTTTTTGAACATATATTCTATAACTTTTCTTTTTTTATTAGATATTTTCTTTATTTACATTTCAAATTGTTACCTTCCCCCTTCACTTCAGCCATTGGACTTTTAGCAGCCTCTGCTTGGAGGCTAACATCTGGGAGCTAAGACAGATGCTCTCTGTTGACTGTCAGATAGTCTTTGAAGAAGCCGCTGAGTATGCCCACCGCCTGAGTATGCCCACCACCTGCGTACACCAGCCACCTGAAGATCTTCTAAACCTGGGGACTTTGGCACCTGAACCTTCTTTGCAGTGTAATCTAGACACTTGGTTTCGGTTTCTCCTGTGACTATAAAAACCCTAGCTTATTCTAAGTAAAGTGGAGCCTTGATTGGAATGCAACTTGGCTTCCTGTTTTCTCTTTGCATTTCAAAACCTCTATTTCAGGTTCTTTATTCCCTCCTGGCTGAGAGAACCCAGTTCATAAAACTGTGGGCAGTTTCATCAAATGATATCTCCTCTCCTGGTTATTCCTCTGAAAAATATAAAAAACAAAAACAAAAACAAAAAACAAACCCTGTTTCCTCCCCCCTCTTTCCTCCCCCTGCTCACCAACCCTACCCTCTCCCACTTCCTGGCCCTGGCATTCCCTTACACTGGGGCATAAACCTTCACAGGACCAAGGGCCTCTCCTCCCATTGATGACTGACTAGGCCATCCACTGCTATACATATGCTGCTGGAGCCATGAGTCCCACCGTGTGTGCTCTTTGTTGACGGTTTAGTCCCTGGGAGCTCTGAGGGTACTAGTTAGTTCATATTGATGTTCATCTTAAGGGACTACAAGCCTGTCAGCTCCTCAGGTCCTTTCTGTAGCTCCTTCATTGGGGACCCTATGCTCAGTCCAATGCATGGTTGTGAGTCTCTACTTCTTTATTAGTCAGGCACTGTCAGAGCCTCTCAGGAGATAGCTATATCAGGCTCCTGTCAGCCAACACTTGCTGATATCCAAAATAGTGTCTGGGTTTGTTTGATAACTGAATATGGAAAGGATTCCCAGGTTGAGCAGTCTCTGGATTGTCCTTCTTTCACTCTGTGCTCCATAGTTTGTCTCTGCAACTCTTTAGATGGGCATGTTGTTCCCCCTTCTAAGAAGGAACAAAGCATCCACACTTTGGTCTTCTTTCTTCTTGAGTTTCTTGTGGTTTGTGGATAGTACTTTGGGTATTCTGACCTTCTGAGCTAATATCCACTTATCAGAGAGTGTATACCATGTGTGTTCTTTTGTGATTGGGTTACCTCACTCAGGATGATTCTCTTCAGATTCATCCATTTCCCTAAGAATTTCATAAATCCATTATTTTTAATAGCTGAGGAGTACTCCATTGTGTAGATGTACGACAATTTCTGTATCCATTCCTCTGTTGAGGGACATCTGGGTTGTTTCCAGTTTCTGGCTATTATAAATAAGGCTGCTATGAACATTGTGGAGCATGTGTCCTTATTACATGTTGGAGCATCTTCTGGGTATATGCCCAGGAGTGGTATAGCTGGGTGGGTCCTCTAGTAGTACTATGTCCAGTCTCCTGAGGAACTGCCAAACTGATTTCCAGAGTGGTTGTACTAGCTCACAATGCCACCAGCAATGGAAGAGTGTTCCTCTTTCTCCACAACCTCTCCAGCATCTGCTGTCACCTGATTTTTTGATCTTAGCCATTTTGACCAATGTGAGGTGGAATCTAAGGGTTGTTTTTATTTGCATTTCCCTGTTGACTTAGGATGTTGAATATTTCTTTAGGTGCTTCTCAGACATTCAGTATTCCTCAGTTGAGAATTCTTTGTTTAGCCCTGTACCCCGTTTTTTTAAATTAAAACATACTTCTTACAAAATTTTCTGATCTTTGCATGACTTTCTGTTTCTATAGCTATATATAAACACTCACAAATTAAAGCCTGAAAAATTCTACAAAATGCATGTTTATGCTTCAAGTCCAGGAGAAATGAGTTACAGTATTTACATTTAGAGGCTTTCTTGAAATAATGGTAGTTGTGTGGTGAAACTGTGTATATGTGAAGTTTGAAAACTGAAATTATAAATGAGAATTGAGTCATGACAAGTTCTCGCTGATAGTCAAGGGTAACTAACATGATGCAACTGTCTTCCTAGTGTGCAGTGTGGTGAGTTAAAGCAGCAATGCAGTTTATAAAGAAAATAACCAATAGACATGAGATGGTGAAGAGGCAACTGTAGCCAGCTCCTACCTATTTGATTATTTTTACCAATGTATTAGGATCTATGGAGACTCTCTCATGAAATAATTCTCTTTTTATTTGGGGTTCATTTATCTTTCTCTGCCATATCTACAGAGCAGAAATGGAGATAAAAGAAACTTAACATATATT
>JADRCC010146197.1:0-11558 GCA_019843855.1 Hylomyscus alleni
GACTGCTCTTCCGAAGTTCCTGAGTTCAAATCCCAGCAACCACATGGTGGCTCACAACCACCCGTAATGAGGTCTAACGCCCTCTTCTTGTGCATCTGAAGACAGCTACAGTGCACTTATTTATAATAGTAAATAAATAAAGGCTCACAACTACTTGTACAGCTACAGTGTACGCATGTACATCAAATAAATAAAAACTCTTTAAAAAAAGAGTCGATTGGCTTATAGAAGTCTTAAGTGGATTGCTTCTAATAGACATTTCTAAAATGTAAGTGAGCACAAAAGATTGATGGAATAAGTAGAAAAAATTACCAAATGCTTACAATAATGTTAAATAGATATTAGCATAGAACAGGTTCCTGCTAGTCTTTAAATGAATGAAAATGATTGTTTCATAAAAGACTTTATTCGAAAGAAGGTCTCTATACACTGTAATGTTATCCCTTTGATCAGTCTACTGAAATCCTTAGCTAGAAGATTTTCTTTGTTCATTGCTCATTGAATGAATGAACCTACAATGTTATTTATAATACAATTACATAGGTTCGGCGATGGGCTATTCTGACTGCAAGAAACCTGGGGAAGGTGGACAGAGATGACTATTATGACTTACAGGAAGTTTTAACTTGCCTTTTCAAAGTCATTGAACTGGGGCTTTTGGAAAGTCCAGACATTTACACATCTTCTGTACTTGAGAAAGGCAAACTGATCCTTTTGCCTGCACACTTGTATGATACGACCAACTACAAAAACTATTGGCTAGGTGAGTATTCTTCTTTCATATTCTGAGCACAGAGCAGTCCGAACAATTTCCTCAGTACAAACTTTCATGGTTCCCAGTTCTTGTTCCTTTGCTAAATTAGGGTATTTCACATCTTATTAAATCTTATTCTGGATGCCTTCCAGACAGATACATTTTCAAACCCTGACGAGTAAGTCTTTTGTTTGAAGTAGAAGTGTCAGTGTTCATTATTACCTCATTTATTTAATGGTATAAGTATTTCCATGTGGTGAGAGAGATTTGCAAGTCACTATCTCATTAATTCCTGTTCTTTAAAGTTATATATCATGGTTGGTAGCAGTTTTCTTAGTTGTATATGAACTGTATACAACATGTATGAGTGTTTGAGGCATCTTAAGTTTGTGAAATTCAAGTTGTGTGGTAGTCATCTTAGAAATTACCTTCTACTAAGGCTACAGTCACTTACCTGTTTTACAGAGAAAGTGTTAAGTACTATTGTTGGGAGGTGATGCTTGAAGTACCTCAGACTTAAATAACTGCTGGAGAGCTAAAACCTGTTGCTTTGACTTGCTGCCCTCCTTCCTTTCTTTCTCCTAGCTAAAACAACTATTAAGTGTAGTGTTGTTTCATCAGTCTGGTAAACTGGAATATCTTACAGGTATTTGCATGTTGTTGACTATTCTTGAGGAGCAAGCTATGGATTCACTGTTGCTGGGCTCAGACAAACAGAATGATTTTATGCAATCAATTCTTCACACCATGGAGAAGCAATCAGATGGTAATATACTTTACTTACAAAATGCTTGAATAATACTGTAATAGTGTACTTTTAAAAATGTTGGTGTTGTTAGGCAGAGTGGTGCCACATACCTTTAATCCTAGCACTAGAAGACAGAGGCGTGGCCAGATCTCTGAGTTCTAGGCCAGCCTGGTCTATAGAACAATTTCCTGGACAACCAGGGACACACAGAGAAACCCTGTTTTGAAAAGTCAGAAAATAAAAATAAAAAAGTTTGTGTCATTTTAAGAATTAGGGTATAAGAGTATGGAGAAAAGAACTTCAGGCCTCAGGCCTGCCGAGGAAGTGCTCTAGCACAGTGTGACCCAGGGATTGAGTTAGGGCGTAGATTCAGACTTTAAATTGCAAAGGACCCCTTAGACTTTAATCTAGCTCCTGTCTCTTTGCTAGAGGAAATGAGTCCAGAGAAGTTAGCTTACTTTTTCATTATGTAAATCAGAGTCTCTGGGAGATCCATTTGCAAAAGCATGTCATTTAACAGTGGGAAGAGCCTTGCCAGTCTTAAAAGTCTACCTTTGTTTACTACTTCATTGATCTCTTTTTTTTGTTTGTTTTTTTTTAAGATTTATTTAATGTATATGAGTACACTGTAGCTGTCTTCAGACACACATCAGAAGAGGGCATCTGATCCCATTATAGATGATGAGCCACCATGTAGTTAGTTGCTAGGAATTGAACTTAGGACCTCTGGAAGAGCAGTCAGTGCTCTTAACTGCTGAGCCATTTCTCCAGTCCTTCATTGATCTCTTGATTCTCTAGGGTGGCACTGTCCAACATAACCATGAGACTGAAAATTAATTAAAATGAAAAAAAAATCCAGTTTTTCATTCCCATTAGCCCTACTTACTACTCAAGGCTCAGTGGGTACTAGATAGTATAAATTCACAATATTTTCATCACCACAGACAGTCTGTTCTAGATGCCTGGAAAATGAAGCTAGGAACATAATTCAGGAAGAACATGAAGTTGAAGCCGTTTTGCATTACATTTTAAGACAGTGAGACTGTCTTAAAAAATACCTAGCAGCCCCCCCACCACTCCATCCCATCCCCCAAAAGAAAAGGAAGCCTGAAATATATAGTTATATTATTTATTAGACTCCAGCCTTTCCTGGGTTGTAAGTACACTGTAGCTGTCTTCAGACACACCAGAAGAGGGTGTCAGATCTCACTACTGGTAGTTGTGAGCCACCATGTGGTTGCTGGGATTTGAACTCTGGACCTTTGGAAGAGCAGTCGGTGCTCTTACCCCTTTCCTGGGTTGTGAAGCTGATGGTTATGCTAAGCTGATCATAGGAAACCTGAAAAAGGAATGCATCAGTAAAGACTAAGTGTGTCAGAACGTATGAAAATATCCTTCACTTGGCTTCTGGAAAGTTGATTTGTGACATAAAGTCACCTGTTTATTTCTATATTTATATTGAGATTCTAGACAAAATTGCACTATTTTTCTGGTGGGAAGCATTTTCTTGCTAGATTATACTATTGATAATATATTTATTAGCATATATTACAAACATTGTTCATTTCTTTCCCTGTGTCTGCACATAGTCTTCAAGTGTAAATCAGTTCTTAAAACTTTTCATAATTATCTTCATTCACATGACTATTTTCTTCCTTATTTGAGGTCTTACTAAAATGTAAAGCACCATCAGAGGTTGTAAAGGATTCAAAATACTTAAGGAAAAATACACAAGAGATAAGTCATTTGGTTGGGGATGATAGAGTACTTGCCTACTGTGCCTAAGGCTCTGGGTTCTGCCTCAGCACTGAAGAACAAATACCAACCAAAGTTTGAAAGGTCTGTGAGAAGTGAAGCTGAAGGGTCAAAGGCACCTAACCACTGTGAGCAATAAAGTAAGCTGTAGTGTTGGCCTCCACAGAGTACTCTGGGAATGATAACACAGTATGGAATCTAGTAAAGATGGTTAGGAATTTGATAGGCAGTGCTGACGGAGAAGACATTCTGGTAATATCTGCAAATAGCTGATTTGTTTTTTCTACAAACAGATTATGAATGTATGGAAAATTAAGCTTGGAAACAACAAAATGCTGTTAAGGATCTTGATGGAGCAGAACTTTTTTAGATCCTGGGCTTTATTTAGATAATAAATAATCATTTCTTATTCTTTTTTTTTTATTTTTAAAGATTTGTTTTGTTTTATGTGTATGAGTACACTGTGGCTGAACAGATGGCCGTGAGCGATCATGTATGTGGCTACTGGGAATAGAACTCAGAACCTTCTGCCAACCCCTCTCTCTCGTTCAGGCCCTGCTCGCTCTGGCTGCACATAATTCACTGCAGCTGTCTTCATACGCACCAGAAGAGGGCATCCGATCTCATTACGGGTGGTTGTGAGCCACCATGTAGTTGCTGGGATCTGAACTCAGGACCTTTGGAAGAGCAATCAGTGCTCTTACCGGCTGAGCCATCTCGCCAGCCCCATTTCTTATTCTTTTACTCTTTCAAGCAATACTTAGAATGAAAGGGAGAGGATAAGGAAGAGAGAAAACTTTTGTTGATCATTAGTTTGTTTCTCATTATTATTTATCTTTTGCAAAAAGATTATAGTTTTTGAAAATTTGTAAGTCACATATAATGGCCCTTTAATCCCTGTGCTTGGAACTTTGTGAGTTCAAGGCTAGCCTGGTTTACAGAGGGACTTCCAAACAGCCAGGGCTACACAGAGAAACCCTATCTCAGAGAAAAAAAAAAAAAAAAACCACTTTAAATTAGACATCACT
Organism: Hylomyscus alleni; assembly: GCA_019843855.1. Classification (NCBI taxonomy): domain Eukaryota; kingdom Metazoa; phylum Chordata; class Mammalia; order Rodentia; family Muridae; genus Hylomyscus; species Hylomyscus alleni. The sequence goes on from JADRCC010146197.1 coordinate 4,286, forward strand.
TTAAATTACTGTTATTTTCTTTCAGTTTTGGCTGACTAAAAATATTTTAAATATATCTTAGAATATTTTTCTTATTGTTTTTTAACTTAGTAATTGTTTTATTTCAGATGACAGCATGGATCCTTTCTGGCCAGCATTACACTGTTTCATGGTGATTCTTGATCGCCTTGGTTCTAAGGTGTGGGGTCAACTTATTGACCCTATAGAAGCATTTCAAACCATCATTAACAACCAGAGCTACAACAGAGAGATCCAGAATATACGGAACAGCTCCTTAAGGTTCGCTAAATATTAGAATTTAAAATAACATTGTAGCTGATTTTCTAAGGAGATTTTTTCCTCTCTTCTCCAACCCCTTTCATTTCAGTAATTTCTATTTATTCTTAATATTTAAGGACCAAGTTAGAGCCGGAGCCACATTTTGATGATATGGTGACGTGCAGCCAGATTGTTTATAACTATAATCCTGAAAAGACCAAAAAGGTATAGACCACTTTTAAAGCTGAAGTGACTCTGTAGAGATAGTGCTCTGTGTAGTGACTGGTTGTTGACTTTATGATGTGGAAGTCAGTCTGAATCCACTGTTTGATAAAGGCTCTTTGGTGGGGCTTATGTATTTATTTCATATGGGGAACATGAACTCTAACCACAGGGGAATGTCTTGGTAGGAGTAGTAAACTATGAAAGCCAACTGATGGAAGGCTGAAGTATGTGAAGATGTGAAGTTGCATCTTCTTAAAATACTTTTATAATTCAGATGACATTAACTACAACATATTATAGACCAGAAGAGTAAAGCTGCAGATTATATTCTTTTCTATAGATTGGATGTTAATACCATTGATACTTTTTTATCTGAATATTTATCATTTTTTCATTTTAGGATTCTGGGTGGAGATCAGCCATTTGTCCAGATTATTGTCCAAACATGTATGAAGAAATGGAAACATTAGCCAATGTACTTCAGTCAGATATTGGTCAAGATATGCGTGTTCATAACAGTACCTTTCTGTGGTTCATACCTTTTGTTCAGTCACTCATGGATCTTAAGGATTTGGGTGTGGCTTACATAGTAGAAGTTATTCATCATCTATACTCAGAAGTCAAAGATGTACTCAACCAAACAGATGCTGTGTGTGACAAAGTCACTGAATTTTTTATTCTGATTTTAGTATCAGTGATTGAGCTGCATAGAAATAAAAAATGTTTGCATCTTCTGTGGGTGAGTTCTCAGCAGTGGGTAGAAGCTGTTGTGAAGTGTGCCAAGCTTCCTACCACTGCATTTGTACGGAGTTGCGAGAAGTCACCTGGAAGTACCCCCAGAGGACCAGCAATAATGTCGTCCTTGGCGTTGCATTCAGTGCCATCTAACTCTGTTCAGCTTGCTTGTGTACAGTTGATTAGGGGTCTCCTCAAAGAAGGTTATCAGCTTGGTCAGCAAACACTTTGTAAGCGGTTCTGGGATAAGCTTAATTTATTCCTTCGAGGAAATTTGTCTCTGGGTTGGCAATTGACTGGTCAAGAAACCCATGAGTTACAAATGTGTTTGAAACAAATAATTAGAAACATAAAATTCAAAATGCCCCAATATAGCACTTTTGGGGATCCAACTTCTACATTTAAAACCCCTCCATCTTTTAAAGAAGAAAGCGAACAAATAGACAGGAAGCCTAAAAGAGACATTTATTGCTTAGAAAATTGCAGCCCAATATCTTCAAAAGAGCCAATGAAAGCTGACAGCCGTCAAGTATTGATTAAAGCAAATACTACAGAAGAGGAGGCCTTCAAGCAGCATTACATTGATTTGAATGAAGAAGAGCCTCTTCCAGCTGAGTTGTGCTTGAAGCAGAAAAGTGAGACTCTTTTTTCTGAAAGTGCTCAAGAGCAAGTTAAAATAAGCACAGAGAAGTCTGGGAAAGAAAACTCTTCATATACACCACCAAATAGTACTTCAAGAAGTGGTCCAGATTGGGGATGTGACAGAAGAGTGATAATATCAACACATTCATTGACTGATTCTAGCAGTGGTTTTATGGAAAAGGTATCTACATCAAAAGATGATGTCCCATTAAAGGATGGCACTGTTGGTAAAACTTCAAAACCAAGTTTCAAAGTACAGAAAGATGAAATTTGTGCAAAGTTATCACATGTCATAAAGAAGCAGCACAGGAAAAGTACTTTGGTCGATAACATTATCAATCTAGAGGAAAATACAGCTATGTCTGACCTTGAGAACTGTTCAGGAACAGGTAGAAGAGCTCTAAAGAAAGATAGCATTGAACATGATGTGTCTTCAGACCCTGTTCTAGATGACAAGCATGAAGAGCAAAAATCTCAAAACAGTTCATTGTTCAAGAAAGAGTTAAAAAGTGAGGAGTTGGATAATAGTTCTTCTGATGATGAAGACAAGCTTCAAATCCAGAAAGGCCATGCTGACGATGATTTGGTATCATTTACAGAAGTTGCTGATACACTGGTGAAGAAAACTCCTTGTGAGGGTACTGCAAAGGTGGTTAGATCACGAGATAAGGAAATGAGGGCGAATACAGTGGTGACTTCTAACTTGGTAGAAGGACAGGTGCCCCATGACAATAGCAAGCCTTTGGATGCAGATCGTCAAATAGACCTCTGTAACATTACTTTAATATCTCAAACCACTGTTATTCAGTTTCCATCAGGTTTAAGTAAACAGGATTCATTTCAGCTACAAAAGGATGATAAAAGATATCTGACAGCTAACCAAAACAGTGCTGCCACCTCCCATGGACAAATTATTGTTATTTCAGATTCTGACGATGAAAATGAGGATGAAGATGATGAAAATGAAGATGAAAGAAGTTGTAGTGAGGAAAATATCAAACAGACCAAAGAATACATGGAGAAAGAATGTTCAGAGCAGCATGGTTTGGAAAAGAATCTTGTAAAAGAAGAAGAAACAACATGCCTTGTAGAATTTGAAGACTCTGAATCTCAGGTTTTTGAGTTTGAAAGTTCATCTGAAGTCTTTTCAGTTTGGCAAGATCATAAAATAGACAGCAAAAATTCACTTCAAGAGGAACAAAAGAGCCATATAACTCATGTAGCTGATAGTACAAACAATAACTTGGGTTGTGGTGTAGACTCTGTTTCTGAAGAGGTCATTAGAAACAAAGCAGAGGGTGTTAAAGAGCATGCAGAACCACACAGTAGTGTTGCTGCTGAGGAGTTGTGTAAAATTGGAGTAAGAAAACGTAAGAGGAAACGATGTGACAAAGGGACAGCTGAAGATCCTCAGAGGCCTTCCTCTTCTGTTGGAACTGAACAGTCAGTTGATCACAGAGATCTTACTGAAAGTGATTTAAAGAGTGCAGACATGGGGATGGCAGTTCCCAGTTCAAGTGTTGAGAGAGATTCTACAGTTTTACAGAAGAAGTCTACAAAGTCTCGTACTCACTCAAAACATGTTAGGAAAGTTCCAGCCGCTAAGGCTACTAAGAGAACACATTCAGACACCAGAAGAGGACAGAATAAGAGTTCATGTTACATAAGTTGTAGAACTTCTCCTGCTATTGTGCCACCAAAGAAGTTTCGCCAGTGTCCAGAGCCAACTTCAACAGTTGAAAAACTTGGTCTGAAAAAAGCTCCTCGGAAGGCATTTGAGTTGTCCCAGAGGTCTCTGGAGTGCATAGTCCAATTACGTGACCATGGCAAGACTGTTGGAGTAGTTGATGCCCCCAAAAAAACTAAATTAATTTCTCCTCAGACTCTTTCTATCAAAAATAATAAGAAGCTTCTGACAAGCCAGGATCTTCAATTTCAAAGGCTCATGAGATCCAGATCACATCAAAAACGAGAATTTGATTACAAAAATACTGATATTGTAAGAGCAGTGTCACGCATAGTACAGGGTTCAGATGTACTTGCAGCAGACTCTGATGAGCCAGATAATCCTAGAGGAAGTGAGCCACTTGCTATCAGTAATGAAAAACAATTAGCAAAATGTGTGCTTTCCAAACCAGAAGTAGCAGAAGCCTCTTCAGATTCTTGGGTGACAGGTATAACTTGTCTTGTGAACCAGTGTGAGGCTAGAGTGTTAAGTGGAGGAGTGCCAACAGATGTAGTGATGGTCTCTGCTTCAGAGGACCCCGTGGGTGGAGGTGCTCTCACAGTGCAAGTTGGGGAGGTGGCAGCTGTGAAAGCCACAGAGCCAGAGTCCAGTAGTGATACAGATGATGATGACAATTTATTTCTAACACAACATGATCCTCAAGATATGGATCTGTGCTCACAGTTGGAAAATAATAAAACCATTATCGTGACTCATAAAGAAGATATGGTGCAGAGAGAAGATTCTTTAAGTCGACCTCAGTTGGAATCTATTACAAAGTGTAAATACAAAGATTGTGTTGAAACCACAAAAAACCAGAGTGAATACTGCCCAAGACACACTGCAGCTAAAGCAGCAGATGACGGCCTGTTCCGTAAGCCTGGCTTGCCTCTTTCTGTAGCCAGGCCCATGAGACCCACTACTACCAAGATATTTAGCTCAAGCAGCGCTTCACGAACAGCCAATCTTTCCAAGTCTTTGGAAAGTACCACACTTCAGTCGGCACTAAAAAAGTCAAGTGGAGCACAGCCTAATTTGAAGGTGACACCACCCTCTTCCATGAGTTCTCAGAAGCCAGTGGCTGAGGTGAAAAGTCTATGCAATATTTTTCATTTTCAGACTCCAAGCCGTTCCAACAAACAGAGTAACAAGCTTACATTTAGTGAGAACAGGCCCAAGTCAGCTTCTTCTCCAGTGAACATTCTCTTGCCATCGCAGTCTATCTTTGACACCTTCATTAAAGAGGTCTTAAAATGGAAATACCAAATGTTTTTGAACTTTGATAAGTGTGGTGCTCCAGCAAGTCTCTGCCAGTCTATCTCAAGACCTGTGCCTGTCCGATTTCAAGATTGTACAGAATATTTTAATGTTTTTCTACCTTTGATTATATTGAATGCTTTTGAAACAGTAAGTATAATTCTTTGCCCCTTCTGTAGATAGAGAAATGGTCATGAGCATATAGCTTCCTAAGTTTCTGTTTAGTCTATACTCACTTCAGTGAGAAGGTATTGATTGGAAGGTTTCGAGTTGGTCAGTATTTAGACCAGGGACTAGTGATACACAGCAGCTTATTCCTTACCCAATGTCATTGGTTGTTGGGTAGAGAATAAACTGTGGAAAGGCTAACAGATAGACTGGTTGGTTACAGCAACTTGGTAAAATGATGATGGCTTTGGGTGTTAGCTGTGGAGATGGAAAGGCTGTAGGGTACATTTTAGGATATGTGACTGATGAGTAGAAATTGAAAAGATGACTCTGCTTTGAGGCTTAACCTGGTTATGTTATAATGTTTACTCTCTGCCAGGAGTGAGGTAGAAGTTCTTGAGTTCACCTCTCCTGGTTTCGAGGCTGGAGCAGTACATGGCAGGAAAGCCCCTGCTGGATGTTTCTAGCCAAAAATGATGTATACTGTATGACAATGGGGTTGTGTCCCATCTGTGAAGAGTTCGTGCTTGGTTACTTTGAGCAGAAGCAGTTCAGCACTAAGAGTTGTTATATGAGGAACTACGGGCCAGTTGTAGATTTAGCTACTTGACTCAAAAAGTTACTGTAAAACAAAAGGTCTCAAAGGTCATTTTTTCTTGTTTGTTTGTTTAAAAAGTATAAAATAGCCTTTTTACACTAGTAATTTTTATTTTTCATAAATTTGGGCTTAGGAGTAGTCATTTTTAACTCACAAAAGATCTCAAAGATACTTCTGGGTTTGATTTGAGGCTTTGGAAAACTAGTACGTGTGATATATAGAAACCAACAGAAAGAGTGCTTGTGCCAATCCCAGAGATTGAGAGAAATGTAGGTCAGATAATCTCATTGGGAAGTATGTACTACCAGTAAGTTCTAGCGTCACACGAACAGGATCAGGGTCACAGGGACTGCTGAACATGAAAGGGGTCTTATTTCAACTGAGGAATAGTATTTTTAGCCTTTAGAAGTTCGGTTAACAAATATAACCAAATTTGGCTAATGGCTGCTGTATTGGGCAGGGCAGTTGTAGACAACTTGATAAAGCTCACAGACAGATTCTTAGGTTTTCACTTGGGATCTGTTCTGCTTTTCCTTTAGCCCACTTTGGAACAATTTGCTGTGTGTAGTGGCTTTTAGCATGTTCTTTATTTCTTAGTTTCTTCTTTTGCTTTGTGTAGGTGGCACAGGAATGGTTGAGCTCTCCAAATAAAGAGAATTTCTATCAGTTGCATTTACGAAAATTTCCGGCCGACTATAAAAAATACTGGGAGTTTCTGAGTAAGTTCATATGCAACTTGGAATATATGATATGAAAACTGGAAATTTTTACTTGAGAGATGCCAGGGGCTGGTAAGGTAGCCCAGTGGGACGAGCACTTATATCTTCCAGCAGTACTACAGACAGCAGCCAGTGATCAGATGAAGATAGCTGTGTAAACTCATCTCATTTAGCTCTTGTTAATATGAGACATTAAGGCAGAAAACAGTATTTCAGATAAAAAGAACAAATGGTCAGGAGTTCAGTAGGATCTGTAATTTTAGTGCATGTGTATGTGTAATATAGAGAAAATATGAACAGATAAAAAGTAAACTTTACATGTACGTATGACTTTTTTTTTTTTTTTTTTTTTTTTTTTTTTTGAGGTAGACTCTTTATGTGTTTCCCTGGCTGGCCTGGAACTCAATAGTAGACCAGGCTGCCCTCATTTCACAAAGAACTGCTTGTCTCTTGACTCCTAAGTACTGAGATTCAAGGCGCACTGCACACAACACACCTGACTTTTGTACTATTAAATCAGCAAAGAGTGACAAAGAAGTAAAATGCAATAGAAATAAGTGACTCTTATATACGAAATCTATAATACACCCACAGAGATACTAGTACATTTATGATAGAGTTGGCTTTGTAGTTCTCGAACCCTTGTGGATTGTGAGTGAAGCAAACACTGATATTGTTAGGAAGCAGCTCTTATGGGAAGAGAGTTTATAACGTGGCTTAGATGATGAACCCTGGCATTTGGGTTCGAAGAACTAACTTTTCACATTCAAATTTTAGAGTTTAAAAAATTTAAAACTTGCTGGGCAGTGGAGGTGCACACCTTTAATCCTAGCAGAGGCAGATGGATTTCTGAGTTCGAGGCCAGCCTGGTCTACAGAGTGAGTTCCAAGACAGCCAGGGCTACACAGAGAAACCCTGTCTCGAAAAACCAAAAAAAAAAAAAAA
>JADRCC010146209.1:0-13815 GCA_019843855.1 Hylomyscus alleni
CAGCTATGATGTGAGAAGGTTCTTTCTGGAAGTGGTCAGATGGGACTGCAGAAATTCATAGCTTTCAGAAGCATGGTGCATATTGACTTCTCTCTCTACAATGTATTCATCTTTGAGTGTAAGGTGTTATTTTTATCCAGCTTCCATTTGTGAGCACTTTACTATCTTTGCTTTTGGTACATATTCATATACATATATTAACTGATCATGACCATCATTGATCTTCCTACTCAACTCTCTCCATAACAACATTCCCATTCAGCAGCTACCTAAACTCATATCAAAGACTGTTTTCAAAGGAAATAGTGGAGATAAGGTGATTTTTGATCAGTTTACATCTGACATCAGACTAATGTCTAGAATACACAAAGAATAAAAAACTAGCAAATAAAATTCCAATTTATAAATTGGTAAACAAATTGAACATACAGTTCACAAGAGGTGGAATACAAGTGGGCAATATCCATGTGGAAAAAGTTAAATCTCCTTAATCAACAAAGAAATACAAATTGAAGCTTCATTTAAATTCCATCCATTGGACTATCCATCCAAATGAATAGTCATTAAGAAAAAATAATGTATACTTTAGGCCATTTTCAAAAAATAAGCAGTCTTGGGTTAATTTTTAATGAGATATTGGCCAATGGTATCCTGTAGACCCACAAGCATTATAGGTTATTGATAATAATTTTGGTCATTATCCATAACTTGAATATGGATACCATTTAAATAATATACCATTTCTGATGATACCCCATACTAGACTCATAGAACATGGAGATATCAGTTATTATTGACTCCAAATCTTGAACCCTATAGGATAGATTTCTTAGTCCTAGAATGTAATGTCTGTATTACCTTGGGGTAGGGAGAAATCATCAGCCTCATCCAGTTGTGAATATGGAAGCTAAAACACAGTAGCCTGAAAAAAATCAGACAGGTTCAATAGCATGGATAGGATGCAAGTACCTCACATCATTCTGATAAGACTTAAGGCCTATTTTGTGAGACTAAATAAATTCCTGGTACTGTTATTGGGACCAAGAAGCTGATGATATGTCATGGGTTCAAAGGAAAAAAAATAAGTGAAAGTGATAAATGACAATAATATATTAAAACAACTCATACTGGCTTTTTACTATGTCCATAGAGAAATGCATCTCTCACCTGTCATCAGAAAAGCTCCTTCGGTGTAGATAGCAATTAATATCTATGACCTGAATGGTCAACATGTTGAGAATAAGAGACTGTGGAGTAGTCAGTCCCAACTTGGACATAGAAGTCACTCCCATTCCCAAGTGCCAGAGAACTTCAAGGAGGAGTATAATTAAAGATTGTAAGATCCAGGGTTAGAGGATGATTTTTTAAAAAACAGTTTTCCAGATATAAAAAAGAAAGTATACATATAAATTAAAAGTGATTGTGACAGCATGCAAGAGATTTATCCAAACTCAAGCAAGCCAAAGTCAAGTATGGAGTGCTGAGAGACACAATGACATCTCATCTTTTCAGCAGCACTTGTTAGCTGCCAAAGAGAGAGTGTCATGGGTCAAGTTTCATTCTTCTATGTCTAGCTATTCACTTTTACTATAATCTGTTGGTGAAAATTCTGCCATTTTTCCAGTGTATACTGTTGGATTCTATTAAAAGTCATGAGTCTGCACATAGATGTTAATGTGGGTCTACTATTTTAATCCATTCAAGAATGAGGTCTTTTTGTTTTTCTTTTATTATTTGTTCTGTTTGTTTGTTTTGTTATGTTTTAACCTTACCCTTATAGTTTAACTTAAAATCTGGGTTTCTGATACCTCCAGCACTTTTTCACAAAGTGAAAAACACTCTCAAACAAATAAATGTATCAGATATTTTAACTCTATCATTTCTGGATATTTATTCAGAAGATTCTAAGCTAAAATATCCTGAAGATATTTGCACAAATTGTTTTTGATAACTGTTGATAAAATCTAAAATATGAAATCAACCTAAATAATCAAAAATATATGAGTGGATAAAAAATCTGTAATATATAGAATGTGGAATGTCATTTTATGTCTGAAAAGCAATGTTACTCTATACAGAATCAAAAAGAAGTACTGGGCAGGTGGTAGGAAAATGGTAAATGATAGTAAATTTTAGGGAATGTTGTACTTAAAGTATCTGGCTGTCCTAGAGAAAAAATATCATTATGTAATCAAATATCAAGTACAATGCAAGCAAGTACAAGTACAAACAATAAAAAATCTTCAGTATTCATAAAAGTTTAGCATTTATTAAAGATAAGAGAAAATTTGCAAATATATTTAGCTAAAATTTTTAATGATTTTATAAAGAATCATGATTGAAAGTATTATATGTAAGAATATGTAACTTCTTTGAATTTTTTAAAACTTGGTCAATATTTTAAATTAATAGTCATTACTGCAGGGGAATAAAAATTGCATAAATATATACTACAATGTAACAAGAGTACATTTAATTCCATATCATTAATTGTTCCATATTATGCTTTAATACTACATTAAAACTTTTTGGTTAATTAATTTTTCCTACACCTGAGTTGACAAATGTAAGTAGTAAAATATAAAACCTATAAATCTCTCATTTTCAATTTACTTCTAATAATTCTCCATATATCCTTCATTACATGTTCTCCACCCAATTTCCTGTATCAATTCTGTTAGGTATTGAGTCCCATTAGTGTTGCCTATATATGCTCGAGGTTGGGACAGATACTATAGCATGAAACTGTTATCAGTGGTCTCATAGTCAAAAGTAAATGAGTCTTCCTTTCCAAGACACTGTATACTACAAATATCTACATAATGAAACTGACATCAGTAAAATAACCTCAAGTTTTAAAATTGAACATTCTTGCACAACAATCAATGATTTCATATTCATATGCTGATGAATTATATTAGGAAAATATTGAAAATTGTTACTATCTGTAGTTAAACTACCATGTTTCCATTTGTATGTATGGTAATAGCATAACAATATAAAACAATCAAATTCAATTCAATCCAAAGTATTTCTGGCTGTATTCCTTGGAATTTCATTATATAAAAATATATGCAGTGGCAATTTTTAGTGTTATATGTTTAGAGAGCAGGCCAAAATGAGGCTACCACATGTAACTTGGACTGGCACAATAAGGTACATCTAGATTTACTCCATATATGCATTAATTTTTCACCATTTTATATTCATAAATTTTTATAGTTGCTGCATGTTTCATACTACTACTCAGTTATATGACCCTAAATTTAAGAGACTATATATTAAGGTATTATACAGGTAGATAAGTTTTATTATTCACCTGAAAAATTTCTGGAGGGCTTTTTTTATGTCCCTATTCCTCAGACTGTAGATGAAGGGGTTCATCATGGGAACTATCATGGTATACATTACTGAGGCCACCATACTTCCCCTGGTTGAACTAGAAATAGTTGAACTAAGATATGCATCAAGACCTGTTCCATAAAATAAGCAAACAACTGACAGATGAGATCCACAGGTAGAGAATGCTTTATATTTCCCTAGCAATGATGGAACTCTAACAATGGAAGAAAGAATTTTATAATATGAGTAAAGGATTCCTAAGGCAGGGAGGAAACCAAAAATAATGCTTAAAAAAAGCCTGAATAAATTATTAATAGAGATGTCAGAACACGAAAGTTTTAGAAGCTCTGGAACATCACAGAAGAAATGAGGGATTTCCATGTTAGTACAAAATTTTAGTTGTGACACCATAAAACAGTGTACCTGTGAATCCATAAAGCTAATGAAAAACAATATGAGGACCAAACGTCTACACAAGCGAGAGTTCAGAATGACTTGGTAGTGTAGAGGGTAACAAATGGCCACCCATCGGTCATAGGCCATCACAGTCAGTAATAAGCTCTCCATACACCCAAAAAGAACGAAGAAAGACACTTGACTTAGGCAGGCAGCATAAGTTATGGATTTGTTATGGGTCTGTATGTTTATCAGCAATTTGGGGACTATGGTGCTGCTGAAGCCCATGTCAGACAATGAAAGGTTGTAGAGGAAGAAGTACATTGGGCTGTGAAGTTGGGAATCAGAGCTGATGGCTAAGAGGATGAGCACATTTCCAAGCACAGTGAGCAGGTATATGATCAGGAATAGTACAAATAAGATGGGTTGCAGTTCAGAGTCCTCTGAGAGTCCAAGGAGAAGGAATTCCAAGGTACCTGTTAAATTATATGGTTCCATTGAGCTAGAATATTTTGAAAACAACAACAATGATAATGACAACAAAAACAACAAAAGACTATTGTGTTGAATTAAGTACTAAAGAGTTAACTGGGTACACAGTATTTTTGTAATCCTGTAATTAATAAAAAATCTTTCATATTTGAGAACTATTGAGGTTTAGACAAAATTTATTTATTCAGAAAGAAAGGTTCATGTGTTAGGAGCTTTGTCTTCTGTTTAGAAGTTACTTTGATCATTTAAGAAGTATAATCTATACTTTGAATGTAGATCAGTGTTACTGCCTTTTTTGAGTAAAAGTAAAAACCTAAATAAAATGTGAGCATAAAAGAGGGTAGAGAAAGGAGGGGGAAAGAGAAAATGAAGAGAAGAAAGAAGAGATAAATGAAATAAGGAAGAAATAAGGGAAATGAGATCTAAGAGATGAAAGAGAGAAAAATGAAAGAAAAGAACAAAAGAAAGGAAAGGAAGAAAAAAGAGTCTTCTTGGAAGTTCACCAATGAAGATATATCCTTGGTAGAGACTGGGAGACTCCAGCCTCCTTGGATTGCTCTTTGATTCAATTATGACTTTTGCTCCAGTCTGTTTTCATTTCTGCAATTCAAGAAGAGACCACCATCAAGGAGAGAGCTACATGATTTGAATTTATATAGACTATAAAACTGTGACCTATATAACCTTCTTTGGTAAAGAAAAAATTCTTATCTGTCTTGTGTATTTTGAGAATAATGCAAAGCAGTCTAATTATGGACAATGTACTTTTAATAAAATTTTTCAAATGTGGAAAATTCTAAGAATTTCAATGCCCTCTGTTACAATTACTGTTTCTACATATATAGTCTTCAAAACCTCTAGCCAAAAATATATTATAAATGAAAAAATATTTTTAAATAATAATGTCAGGAACACAGTAAAAATCCCCTAGTAATAAAAGTACACATGAAGATGAAAGTGCTTTTCCTCTTCTCTGTGCCTTGGAGGAAAAGTTATTCTAATAATAAAACACTATGAATAAGTTAGTATGTTTTATCCTTTAAAAATATACTAAGTTCACTTCCTTGGATTGATATTTTGAATACATAGGCTAAAACCAGTGAAGAATTGACTCTGCAGCTAAAAGCTCTTCACTCTCTTCCAAGAGACCCAAGTCTCTTAGCACCCACATCAGGTAGCTCACAACAGGCTGTAACTCAGACACCATGGGACCTTATAATATATTCTGGCCTTCTTGGGTGCCTACACACAATTGTCTTGTACACAGAAATAAAATATATATTCAAAAATAAAATTAAATAATGATAATAAAATATAATCATTTAAAAAATAAAATCCTACTTTTATAAGAAAAAATTAAAATAGTCTTTATTAGTAGTGAAATTGAGCTATTAAAGGCTTACCAAGAATGTATACAGAATGAGATTAGATATTAAGTGCTATAAATAACAACAAGAAAGATAACAAGAAGAAAAAATGTCAGGAATGAATTGAAGTTTCAAATAATGATATTCTGCTGAATAAAATGGTACTTTCCACTTGTAATATATGATTGTACTTAATTAGATTTGTCATATGTTCAAATCAAAAGCTGGTTATCATGATTATCAAATCTACTGACAGTTACAACATCTGGTGCAAGCTTAGATGAGAAAACTTAATTATCATAGTAGTTATGATTTGCCTGATATCGCACTGGCAATGCATAACATATGAGATGAAAATGATACTTTAACTACTTCAATTAAAAGTAAATTTTTATCTAATAAATTACCAGATTAAATTACTTTAATTAATTAAAATTTAAGCTTTATAAAAACAACTTAATCAGCTTCCTCAAGTTCACATAATATAAGCAGAAGTTTTGAGATATAGTTAGAAATTTACAAGTATACTCATGCATTTTTAGTTTGGTAATTTTAAGGTAGGTTTGTGAAAATTTTATGTTTGTCAGAAGTCAACTTTGGCTACTCTTCATCCTATTTTTTCAGACAGTCTCTCACAGATCCTGGACCTCACTTGGTCACTGGCTAGTCAAACTCTAAGATCTGCCTGTGGCTATTCACCCAGTTCCAAGATCAAAATTACAGACACACTCCCATATTCAGATTTTTATATGGATTCCCATAACTGAGCTCATTGTTTGGAGTGAATATCTCACCCACTGTATCATGTCTTTGGATCCTTCTAACAGTTTTCTATGGAAACTTAATATGGAACCCCAAACTATAATTTTATAGCTCTCCTAGCACTGGAATATGTGTGTGTGGTGTTCTAAGAATAAATGAAGCAATAGCAGTGGAAGTAAAATTAGAAAATCAGGACAATTTACAAATTTGGTATAATTAATTCTGTTTTAAGTCTCTGATTGTTCTTTAGTCCACCTCGTGTTAGGACCACACTTATTTTAGCTGACAAGACAAATGTACCTATAGCTCTACTATGTATTATATCAGTGACACACAGGGAAAAACATAATGGGTACAAGTTTTTCCTGGGATTACATAGAAGAGAAATTTGGTGTTGGATTAGTAAAATGAATGACTTTTAGATATATATGTGCTGGAATCTGACCATCTCACCTTAATCTGTTATCAATCCTGTTATACTCTAAGACATGTTAAAAATTACAAAAAAATAGTACACCCTAAAACATACATACAAGTAACATTACATTTACTGAACAGGTAATATTTAGGATTACATATGTATATATGTATACAGATGCATGCAACAACAAGTAGTGAAAAAAGAAGTCTTTAATTTGAAGAAGCATGAAGAAGGCTTAAATTGGGGTTTAGAGGGAAGTAAAGCAAGGGAAAAATGTAATGAAATTAAAACCTCAAAAATTGAAAATTAAAAATTAAAAATATACTTCTAACTTCATTAACGTGATGGTAATGCATATATGCTTTGTAGGGAAACAATTGGACATATATAAGTGTACTGGCTCAATGAAAATAGTTTGATATTTGGAAGTCCTGGGTAAAATTTTCTCTATTCATCCATTTTTGTTTTTTATTTTCCCACAATTTCTGGCTATATAGTCCATGCATGCCTTCAAATTCCAGGATTCCAGACAAATCTGAAACTAAAAATTATCCTATCTCATCTTGGCAAATGCTGTAATAACAATGTCCCATTCACTTGTTCTTGATAATTATTTCCTATGATTATCTTTTCTTTTTTTATTAGATATTTTTTTATTTACAAGTCATGTGATATCTCCTTTCCCAGGTTTCCCTCCAAAAAAACCCCAAAACCAAAAACCAACAAAAAGAACAAACCTGTGTTCCCTCCCTACTCCCCTTGCTTGCCACCCCACCTTCTCCTGCTTATTGGCCCTGGCATTCCCCTACACTGGACATAGAAACTTCACAGGGCCTTTCCTCCCATTGATGACCTACTTGTCCATCCTCTACTATACATATGCTGCTGGAGCCATTAGTCCCACCATGTGTACTCTTTGCTTGCTATAACCAGATTCAATTTTTAATTACTAGCAGATAGTTTAGAGAGACAACGATTTCATGTTCTGTTTGAAAGGAAAAAAAAAACAGAAGTTAGAATCTACAAGGGTAGAAAACTAAACAGTATGTAAGAAATCTCATATTAACTAGTAAATAAACTTAATAAATTTAACTAATAAACTGAACTTCATACCACTTTGAAATGAAACTTGCTTATTGATAAATTTCCCTCTCTGATTAATCCACACTACATATCTTTATCTTTCTGGTACCAACAATGAAAAACTGGTCTCTCAAGGACCCAAGGAGCTGAAGGGGATTGCAGTCCCATAGGTAGAACAACAATATGAACTAACCAGTACCCCCAGAACTTCCAGGGACTAAACTACCAACCAAAGAGTACACAAGTTGGGAATCATGGCTCCAGCTGCATATGTAGAGAGGATGGTTTAGTTGGTTATCAATTGAAGGAGAGGCCCTTGGTCCTGTGAAGGCTGTATGCCCCAGTGTAAGGGAATGACAGGACCAAGAAGTGGGATTTGGTGGTTTGGTGAGCAGAGGGAATAGGGTTTTTTTCCCAGTGGGGAAATCAGGAAAGGGGATAACATTTGAAATGTAAATAAGGAAAATATCTAATAAAAAAATCCTTTTACACTTCAAAACCAAACTAAACCAAACCAAAATAAACAAACAAAAAACCTGGTTTCTCTTTTTGTATCTTGTATAAATTAGCACTTACTAGACTGTAAATTATTTCCACACAAGAATGGCCACAGAAGAGGGATACACTGTTGCACTCTTGCTGAGTGTGTGACGATGGCCCAGGTTGTGTGACAGAAACATTCAATTGTGATACTGCTCATGTAGCTGATAAAATTCAGAGGAAAAGTAAACACACATAAAACACATTCTGAATCTGAACTGTTAAAATCCAAAGCTGGATCGCAAAGTGAATATTTATCAGATTTGGAGTCTCAGTTCACAGAGTCATTAATTTTCTTTCAAGTTATTCAAATCTCTAAGGATCTATTAATAGTAATGTAGAAGTAAAAGGGCAAAAGTGCATATACTGAGAAATGTATAACATGTCCTATCTCAGGAAGAAGATTAGCCTTACTGTTCTAACTTTTACATTATACAGATAGTACAAAACTGAAACACATGCTTTTAATTAAATAAAGCAATATGAAATTTGATATGTGAAATTTTATTGAGTGATTAATGTAATTTGTAAAGAATCAAGTTTTTCATATAAAGTATATGATAGAGTTTCTATTTTTCAGTTAATGCATGCGAGAAATCTGGTTTGACACATTCTATAGTGTGTACTAGAGTTTTGGATTTTGTATTATAAAGATGTATGTTTTTTCATAATTTTGCATGACATTCTATGTTATACTGGGATCAAATACTATATGAGTGCCAAACAGTCTGGAGTCTAAAGTATGGGAGAAAGAAAAGATAGATATGCCAGTGACATTTTCTGTGTTTTTAACACTTACCATATCATTTTATTAGAAAACATTCAGATAATCATGCCATATTACACATTACCCAATGGAGAAAATAAAATGTTAGCACCTTTCACTGTGTCCTATGCAAGTGTTCTCTTTGGACAGTTTTAGTTTTTTACATCACCCCCATTTGTTGTCTAACTTTTTAAAATAATAAACTCATTTTGTTAATTTAGCTGATCTTTAACATTTCAGATAATAAGGGGACAGTAATCCATTATATTGAAGATTCATTTTTACAGGAAAAATAAAACTATTTTTCCTCTCAGGAATTTATAAAACACACAATAGAAAGCCTGTTGGCCCTTTTCTAACATATATGCAATCCTCTATGAGAAATGACTTGATGAATTCAGGAAATAAGGGAATAGCTGTTTACTGGGAACATATTGGGCTCCAGCTAATGCCATCAATAGATGATATTAATTTACGTATGTAAGCAGGGCATAGTGAAACCACTAAATTTGACCAATTCATGGGTGTTAAGAAAGCATTATTGGCCCTGTGCTCTCTGGTTAGTCTGGCTAAGGGTTTATCTATTTTGTTGATTTTCTCAAAGAACCAGCTCCTGGGTTGGTTGATACTTTGTATATTTTTTGTTTCCATTTGGTTGATTTCAACCCTGAGTTTGATTATTTCCTGCTTTCGACTCCTCTTGAATGAATTTGCTTCTTTTTGTTCTAGAGCTTTCAGATGTGCTGTCAAATTGCTGGTGTATGCTCTCTTCAGTTTCTTTTTGGAGGCACTTAAAGCTATGAGTTTTCCTCCTAGGTCTGATTTCATTGTGTCAAATTGGGTATGTTGTGGGCATATACCCAGAAGATGCTCCAACATGTAATATGGATACATGCTCCACTATGTTCATAGCAACCTTATTTATAATAGCCAGAAACTGGAAAGAACCCAAATGTCCCTCAACAGTAGAGTTGATACAGAAAATGTGGTCCATTTACATAATGGAATACTACTCAGCTATTAAAAACAATGAACTTATGAAATTCTTGGGGAAATAGATGGATATGGAGAATATCATCCTGAGTGAGGTAACCCAATTACAAAAGAACACACTTGGCGTGCACTCTCTGATAAGTCGATATTAGCCCAGAAGATCGGAATACACAAAGTACAATCCACAACAACAGGAAACTCAAGAAGAAGGAAGATTAAAGTTTGAATACTTTGTTCCTTCTTAAAAGGGGGGACAAAATACCCATAGAAGGAGTTGCAGAGACAAACTATGGAGCAGAGACTGAAAGGACAATCTAGAGACTGCTCCACCTGGGAATCATTCCCATATTCAATCATCAAATCCAGACACTATTGTGGATGCCTGCAAGTGCTGGCTGACAGGAGCCTTATATAGTTGTCTCCTGAGAGGCTCTGATAGTACCCAACTAATACAGAAGTAGAAGCTCAGAGCCATCCATTGGACTGAGTACATGGTCCCCAATGAAGGACTTAGAGAAATGATCCAAGGAGCTGAAGGTTTGCAGCCCCTTAGGATGATCAACAATATGAACTAACTAGCACCCTCAGAACTCCCAGGGACTAAACCACCAACCAAAGAGTACACATGGTGACTCTCATGGCTCCAGAAGCATATGTAGCATAGGATGGCCTAGTTGGTCATCAATGGGAGGATGAAAAGCCCTTGGCCCTGTGAAGGTTCTATTCCCCAGTGTAGGGGAATGCCTGGGCCAGGAAGCGGGAGAGGGTGAGTTGGTAAGCAGGTGGAGGGGGGAGGGAACAGGTTTTTTGTTATTTTTTTCCAGAGGGGAAACTGGGAAAGGAGATATCATATGATCTTTAAATAAAGAAAATAATAATAAAAAATATAAAGAAAGCATTATTGAGAATTAAACTTCTATGGATATCTACCATGGGACTGAAAAGCAAAATGATGAAAATGCTAGTGGGTATTATATGACAGTCTGCAGGGTGGGAGCCTTTAAATTCATACAAGCTGTTAAGTGGTCTGGAAGAAGATGCACTTGACTGAAGTAGTTGACCACTCTAGGCACATCAAACTGATCCTGATAAACAGAAAACCACCTTCTGTGATCATTTTTATTGGGAAAGAGAAACTGACTTTATGAGATTCCTGAGGAATTTTGAATTTGGGCTTTTGTTTACCAAACCACAGTCCTTCTGTTTACGTGGTCTGAGTCCTTCGTTTTAGCACATAGTCACCACACTGACATTTTGAGGATCCAATATTTCATCTAACAATATATACGTTTGGCTGATGCATCACACACTGTCAGAGATAATCCAAATAGGTTATATATCAATGAAAATGTCAAAACGGAGATTTTTTTTCACCAGGATTGACCAGTCATTACAATTCATTCCAGTATAACCAGCCTGTAGGTCCTAATTCCATAACAAATGGAGACAGTTTTGACTTACATTTAGCCATTAGGCCAATTATTTTATCAGGAAACATGCCTCTAAAATAACAACTAAAGTAGGCAACACAGGGTGACAATCATCATTAAGTGTTGGCCTTCCATAAAGTGTAAGATAAAGTTCACTTCTCTTATTTTTCCATTACTTTATTTATTTATTTATTTACTTACTTACTTACTTTATATCCTGATTGCAGTAGTTCCTATCTGTCCTTTCCTCCAATTCCCACCCTCCTACCCCATTGCTAAGACAGGGGAGCCTCTTCTGTATCCCTACTCCATACCCTATTCACCTGCCTTCAACTTAGGTCCACCTTCTGCAAACTGTGGTTAGTGGTTCAGTCTCTGTGAGCCCCATGGGCCCAGCTTACTTGGCTCCATATGTCTTCTGTGGTATCCTTGACCCCTTCCAGCTTACTCCATTCTATTCTATTCTTCCCCAAGACTCCTCAAATTATACCTGATGTGTCTATATGGCTCTCTGCACCATCTTTCCATTTGATACTGGATGAAGCCTCTCAGGAGACAGTTAAGCTAGATTCCTGTCTTAAACACTGTAGATTTTGAACTTGTGATCCTCCTGCCACCACCTGCTTCAGCAAATCCTACTGGCATGCAACACCACAACCATATACCCAAAAGATGCTCCAACATATAACAAGGAAAATGCTCTACCATGTTCACAGAAGCCTTATTTATAATAGTCAGAAGCTGGAAAGAACCAGATGTTCTTCAACAGAGGAAGGGATACAGAAAATGTGGGACATTTACACAATGGAATACTATTCAGCTATTAAAACAATAAATACATGAAATTCTTAGGCAAATGTATGGAATTGGAAAATATCATCCTGAGTGAGGTAACCCAGTCACAAAAGAACACATATGGTATATACTTATTGCTAAGTGTATATTAGCCCAATAGCTGAGAATACACAAGATACAATTCACAGACCACATGAAGCTCAAGGAGAAGGAAGACCAAAGTGGATGCTTTAGTCCTTCTTAGAAAGGCGAACAAAAATACTCATGGGAAGAAATATGAGACAAAGTGTGGAGTAGAGAGTGCCCCATCTGGGGATTCATTCCACAGGCAGACACCACACTCAGACAGATACCAAGAAGTGCTTGCTAACAAGATCTTGATGCAGCTGTCTCCTGAGAGGCTCTGCCAGATCCTGACCAACACAGATGTGGATACTCACAGCCAACCTTTGGACTGAGCACAGAGACCCCAATGGAAGAGTTAGGGGAAGGACTGAGGAAGCTGAAGGGGCCTTATCTGGCATCAATCAGAGGGAAAGCACCGAGTCCTGTGTAGGCTTGATGCTCTAGTGTAGATGAATGCTAGGGCAGTGAGTTGGGAGTGGGTGGGGGAGCACCCTCATAGAAGTGGGGTAAGGGGGGATTGTATAGGGGATTTGCAGAAGGGAAACTTGGAAAGGGGATACATTTGAAATGTAAAGAAATAAAGTATACAATTTTAAAAAGGTCATATATTCTTCTTGTATATTTTCTTTGCTTGTTCATTTGTTTTTATGATTAAATGCCATTCAGATATGTTCATATCTTAAAACAACTTGCCTGGGTATGTTCTCTCCTTTCACATCTGTATCCTAGTGATTGAATTAAAATCTTCAGTGACAGATTGATCATCTTTATCCAATAATCTATCTTACCTGTTTAGTTTTCTGAAGTACCAAAAAGAGAGAAAAATAAAATATAAAGGAAAGAAACCACAATCTAAACTCAACTGATGAAAATATTTATTAGTAAATGCAATGAAAGGCAGCCTCTCTTCCAAGGGAAATTTAGAAGCCTACAAAAGAAAAACTGGCTCACATACTCAGCAGGAGTAGTAGAAGTGCTTCGGAAATAGGAATTTGAAGCAGTTGTGGAGTAATTGAGGAGCCAGTTTGTCTCTGCAAACATTTGCCTGTGGGTTGGGACTGAGTGAAAAGGTTGAACTAGGTCAGCTGTAAAATTATTGGTACCCTGTTTAACATCTGAGACACTCTATCAATGTCTGCAATGGTTCCTGAAATTTGATGTTACAAATCATGATATTTTTTCTCACTGATGAGTTTAGGGTTTAGGTAGTCTTGAGAGATACTGGAGGTAAACCCATACCCTATGGTTGTAGATGCCTTCTTCCTCTTCCTCTTCCTCTTCCTCTTCCTCTTCCTCTTCCTC
>JADRCC010146238.1:0-16987 GCA_019843855.1 Hylomyscus alleni
ACAAGAACAAGAACAGCAATAGCAACAACAACAACAACAACTAAGCCCAGGCCAGGAAAGTTTAGTGTAGAATTCACCTGATAACCACAACTCAGTGGCTTCACTTTTTCAAGTTCACTAAACAGTCCTAGAATTTCATGTGTCAGAAGCCATCTAGCAGAGGTTAAAGGGTAGCAGGTGATTTTCCTTAGATGGCTCATTGTGACCTGTGATGAATGACATCTTGGAAGTAAAGCATGAGGTATGATATCTCAGGATTGATTCTTACTATTGATATACCTTTCCTATCATTATTAAAATAATATAACAATCCCTGGGTATTAGCCCACCCTGTTGGGCAGATTTTCTCCAGATCAACAAATATGTTCTGTCACGTGGGGCTATATAGACAAATAGATTATTTCTTAATTCCTAATGATGATTCTATAAGAATTCCTAAATTTATGCTAGTAATGATTGAGCCCTCTTATAATAAGGACTACAATTACAAACCCCTGTATTATGAAAACTCCAATTAAGACTCTGCCAGTCTTTCATGTGTCATGAGTTATATGTGCCATGATAGAAAGCTGGCATGACACAATTTAGGAATACATTCCTTTAACCTGTAAAACCTTTAATTAAAGGCCACAAACTGGGAATGAACTGTTTATTATAGATGTGAGAACAGAACATAAAATACTGACTAGATTTATCTATATAAAACTTCAAGGTTAACTTCAACCTAAGAACTATATTTTTAGAGTCTCAATGAATCTGTGGAGCTAGTGACATAATGAATGTCTACTTAGATTACTACCCATAATGGAAAAACATATAAACATCTTTGGTTTTATCTCTTATTCAATTTACAATTTGAATGTACATTGAACTTGTGTGAACTGAACACCATATGATCATGTGTCCTTAGATAAATATTAGAACTGAGAACAAAGAGTAGACACAGACAGATTTTTGTTCTTAGAGATAGGATCCCCATACCCCTTTTTCTTCTCTAAGAAATAAAGACTAGCTATCACAAATTAGGCTGCTATGAACATATTGTAGCACCCATTCTTGTGGCATGGTGAGGCATCTTTTGGTATATGCCCAAGAGTGGTATAGCTGGGTCTTCAGGTAGATCTATTTTGAATTTTCTGAGGAACCACTAGATTAATTTCCAAAATGATCGTAATAGTTTGCAATCCCACCAGAAACGGAGAAACAACCCAGATGTCTCACAACAGAAGAATAGATGCTGAAAATGTGGTTCACTGACATAATGGAATGCTATTCAGTTATTAACAATGGGGACATCTGTTAAATCCATTTGGTTCATAACTTCTCTTAGTTTCACTGTGTCTCTGTTTAGTTTCTGTGTTTCTGTTTAGCTTAATATTTTTTCTTTGGTTTGTGCATTTGGCGTTTTGATTATTATGTGATGGGAAGACTTTCTTTTCTGCTCCAATCTATTTGGAGTTCACAGATATAAAAAAAACTTGAAATGAGCCCATGCATCCTATTAGATCACCATGGACTAAGGCTGGTCTTCAATAGCAACAAAAAGAACATGAAGCCCACATAATCATGCAAACTGAACAATACCCTACTCAATGATAACTTGGTCAAGGAAGAAGTAAAGAATGAAATTAAAGACTTTTTAGAATATAATGAAAATGAAGGCACAACATACCAAAACTTATGAAACACAAAGAAAGCAGTTATAGGAGGAAAACTCATAGCTATGAGTGCTTCCAAAAAGTAACTGGAAGGAGCATGCACTAGCAGCTTGACAGCACTTCTCAAAGCTCTAGAACAAAAAGAAGCAAATACCCTGAAGAGGAGTAGATGGCAGGAAATAATCAAACTCTGGGCTGAAATCAACCAAGTAGACACAAAATGAACTATATAAAGAATAAACCAAATTAGGAGCTGGTTCTTTGAGAAAATCAACAAGAGAGATAAACCCTTAGCCAGATTAACCAGAGCGCACAGAGACAGTATCCAAATTAACAAAGTCAGAAATAAAAAGGGAGACATAACAACAGAAACTGAGGAAATCCAAAAAATCATGAGATCCTACTACAAATGCCTATACTCCACAAAACTGGAAAATCTGGATGAAATGGACAATTTTGTAGACAGATTCCAGGTACCAAGTTAAATAAGGATCAGATAAACCATTTAACAGTCCCATAAAATTAGTCATTAATAGTCTCCCAACTCAAAAAAAGCCCAAGAAAAGATGGTTATAGTTCAGAGTTCTATCAGACCTTCAAAAAAGACCTACTATTAATACTCTTCAAACTATTCCACAAAATAGAAACAGAAGGAACACTACCCAATTCATTCTATGAAACCACAATTAAGCTGATATGAAATCCCCTCAAGATCCAACAAACACAGGGAACTCCAGAACAAATTCCCTTATGAATATTGATGCAAAAATATTCAATAAAATTCTCACAAAACGAATCCAAGAACAAATCAATATGATCATCTACCATGATCAAGTAGGTTTCATCCCCGGGATGCAGGGATCATTCAATATATGAAAATCCATCAACGTAGTCGACTATATAAACACACTCAAAGAAAAAATCACATGATCATTTCATTAGATGCTGAGAGATCATTTGACAAAATCCAACACCCCTTCATGATCTGAACCCCCCAGATCATGGATTCAATGCCCATGCCTAAATATAGTAAAAGCAATAAACAGCAAACTAGTAGGCAATATTAAACTGAATGGAGAGAAACTTGAAACAATCCCAGTAAAATCAGGGACTAGACAATACTGCTCTCCATACCTATTCAATATAGTATTCTAAGGCATAGCCAGAAGAATTAGACAACAAAAGAAGATCAAAGGGGTACAAATTGGAAAGGAAGAAGTCAAAATATCACTATGTGCAGATGGATATGATAGTATAATAAAGTGATCCAAAAAATTCCACCAGAGTACTCCTAAATCTGATAAACAACTTCAGCAAACTGGCTGGATATAAAATTAACTCAAACAAATCAGTAGCCTTCCTTTATTCAAAGACAAACAGGCTGAAAAAGAAATTAGAGAAGCAACACCATTTACAATAATCATGAATAATATAAAAAACCCTTGGTGTGACTCTAAGCTAGTGAATTATCTGTATGACAAGAACTTCAAGTCTCTGAAGAAAGAAATCGAAGAAGAACTCAGAAGATGGAAAGATCTTCCATGCTCTTGCAGTGGCAGGATTTATATAGTAAAACTTGCCATCTTACTGAAAGCAATCTATTGATTCAATTCAATATCCATCAATATTAAACCCGGGAGAGAGAGAAGGAGAGGGAGAGAGAGAGACTAGGAAATAAAATGATATCTAATATCTCATGTTCATGGACTGGTAGACTAGGATGGTGAAAATGACCATTTTACTCAAAGCTATTTACAATATCAGTGCAATCCCATTAAAAATACATAGACTTTTTCACAGGAAAAAATATGTACAATTTTAAATAAAACCACAAATGATCTGTGGAGAGAAGTGATGCGGGAATGTCTAAAATTCCAAATCTTAATATATTAAAGAGATATAATAACAAAACAGCAACATTCTGACACAAAACAGACTTGTAGACCAATGGAAGAAAATCATATTTAAGCATGAATACATGTAACTTCAACCACTTAACACTTGACTGAGATGCCAAAAAACAAAGAAGGAAAACGGAATGCTGAAGAAAAGAAAGCATCTTCAAGAAATACATACAGAACAATAAAATTAATCCTGTGCCTATTTACTTGCACAAAACCTAATTCTAAATGGATTAAAGACATAAGTGTGAAGTCTGAAACCTTGAGAATGTTAAAAGAAAACAGGCAATACCTTCCATGATATAGTTGTAGGAAAAGATGCTGTTTGCCCAAGACTTAAAGCTAACAACTGAGATTTGGAACTTCATAAAACTAAACAACTTCTGCATAGCTCTCAACAAGGTGGAGTAAGCCCAGAGAGTAAGAAGATTTTTGCCAATTAGACATCTATCAGAGGTTTAATACCAATAACATACAAAGATAATGATCCTTTACTATCCAGGAAGAGAATTATCCGAAGCTCATTGTACAGAATTCATGCCAGTGGTTTTCACTGTAATATTAGGTAATATTATTGTGTGTAATTCATGGCAACACTAATTCCTGACAACAGGATAGAAGAGGGCAGGAATAGTGGAGTAATTAGGGAGAATTGAGTCTCAGAGAAAAGAAACTAGAATACTTTTGTTCTTTTTGAAGCAAAGAAACTACTAAACACAAATAATAATAATAAATTAGAGATAGATCTTGCAATATAAGAGCAGTATGGAGGATGTGAATAACAGTGTTGTATGCACACAATATTTCTGACATTATATATATTTAAAATAAGACAGAAAATAAAGGTATAAAATAATTAACTTACTGATTATAGTAAATCTGTTTGCTTGGATCATCAGCCCTGGAATCTACGACAATAGTAAAAAGAGGTAAAAATGCAGCAACCACCACATCTCCATCCTTGTATACACTGGGTTTTGTCTTTGAAGCACAGTAAGAGCGGTCAAAGGAGTAGACATAACTGGAATACTGCAGGAGCAGGATCATAAAAATCAGGAGCATCATAGAAGTATCTGCAAAGTTTAAGTCTGTGCAGAGGTTGAATTTTCAAAGTCAGGAGGTGTATATATATCTAATGAATTTGTATCCATTCATGCAAATTCCAGTTCTGTTGTTGACTATGTTGGCTACTCTTATTCCCATGGCTTCTTCAACCCAGCTTTCAAATATCCCCTGGAGGATTCTAGAAAACTTTCTTTCCTGGAACTCTACTTTTCAGGTCCCGCTTGCAGGCAAAAAATTATAATTTGCAAAATATGTTGGAGGCTCATCATCTCCAGTCCCAGGTGCCATGATTTCATCCAGTTCCATTAACAACAGGGCTCCTGAGCTGAAGTCCTCTTGGGAAGACTTAACTAAGCTGATGTCAAAAAACTTTCCTTCTGCTGTGGATGAAAATATTGTCGTAAGGGATAGGGATTTATCTCAATTGATAGTTTGCTTTTCTGTCATGCACAAAGTCCTGGGTGTAATCAACAGGAACACAGAAACTGAGAATTGTTTTAAACATTTGTAATCCTAACACTGGGGATTGAGATTCAGGAGAATCAGTAGGTCAAGATCAACTTTGTAGATACAGAATGCTTGAGGTCAACCTGTACTAGAGAATGTCTCAAAAACTGTTATTGTAATCCATTCGTATGTGCACAGAATTTATTTTGCTTCTTTAATGTGATTATCTTAGAATATGTGAGTTTTCTTTCCCCAATCCCCACTTGAACAGATGAAAAGGAACTAAATTTTTATATGTATATACATATACATATGTGTATACATACATACATACATACATGCATACATATATATAATGTAGTGGTTTACATAGGAATTAGTGAATCAAGGTAAAATAAAATTTTCTTAATAATTATATATTGCATTCTGTTTATCAGCTGTGCTGTATTTTTTTTCACAGAAACCATTAATAATATGCGGAAATATATAGCTTGGTTAGATAAGGAGTATATGGGACTTATCTATCCTTTGTTTTTAATATTCTCCATTGCTAATAATTAATTTTCTAATAATGCCTTGAAATGGAGACTACTAGGTTTCTTTTTGTTTCTATATAGGTGTCTATGTTTGTGTGTGCACATCATGTCAAGGCTGAAGTTTGAAATGAAATATCTTCCTTTACTACTCTCTATCTTAATTTTTTTTAACTTAGTTTCTAAGCAAAACCAGAACATTTTGATTTATCTAAAGTAAATGAACAACCAGATTTTATCTCTTGAAGGAAGTACTAGGACTACAGGTGTATATCACCATGCCCGTATACTTATGTGGCAACGGGGGATCTGAACTCAGGTTCTCATTATTTTATGTTCAACTGAACCATTATCCTAGCTCCTAAGCTCTACAAGTTTTAAGAGTAAAACACCTTTCCCCACATTTTAATAATTGGATATTTATTTACATTTCAAATGTTATCACCATACCCAGTCCCCCCCCGAATCCTCCGTCCTATCCTCCCTGCTTATATGAGGGTGTTTCCCTTCGACCCACATACCCACTCCCATCTCCCTGCTCTGGCATTCTCCATACACTGGGGCATTGGGCCTTTACAGGACCAAGAGCCTCTCCTCCATTGCTGCCCAACAAGACCATCCTCTGCTACATATGGGGCTAGAGCTATGAGTCCCTCCATGTGCACTCTTTGGTTGTTGGTTTTGTCCCTAGAAGAACAGGGAGGTCTGATTGGTTGATATTGTTGTTCTTCCTATTTAGTTGCAAACCCCTTCAGCTCCTTTGGTCCTTTCTCTACTTCCTCTACTGGGGCCTCATGCTCATTTCAGTGCTTGGCTGAGAGTATCTGCATCTGTGTTGGTCTGTTTCTGGTAGAGCTTCTTAGGAGACAGCTACATCAGGTTCCTGTCAGAAATCTTCCCTAACCTAAAGAAAGACATGCCATGAATACACAAGAAGCCTACAGAACTCCAAATAGACTGGACCAGAAAAGAAATTCCTCCTACCACATAATAATAAAAACACCAAATGCATAAAACAAAGAAAGAATTTTAAAAGCATTAAGGGAAAAAGATAATTAACATATAAAGGCAGGCCAATCAGAATTACACCAGACTTCTCACCAGAGACAATGAAAGCCAAAAGATCCTGGGCAGATGTCATACAGACCCTAAGAGAACACAAATGCCTGCCCAGGCTACTATACCCAGCAAAACTCTCAATTACCATAGATGGAGAAAATAAGATATTCCGTGATAAAACAAAATTTAAACAATATCTTTCCACAAATCCTGCCCTACAAAAGATAATAGATGGAAAACAGCAACATAAGGATTGAAATTACATCCTAGAAGAAGCACGAAAGTAATCTTTCAATGAACCCACAGAAACCTAATTCCACCTCCTACAACAAAAACAATAGGAAGTAACAATTTCTTTTTCTTAATATCTTAATATGAAAATTAATATCACCAACATATCCTAATCAATTGAAATCCAAAAATATGAGGAATTAGAAATTTATTGAATGCCATCCAATGGTCTCTCTAATTTAGTAATTGGAGAAATAGGTCCAATATTATACAATCCGTATACACTTTCAGCTTGTTTGTTTGTGACAGTGTCTTGCTGTGTACAACATAATGGCCTTGAAATCTTACTTTTCATATCTCAGCCTCTCTATTAGCAGTATTGTTTATTTCATGTTTTAACACTATACTATGGTTTGCAGAATGGCTTACATGTTTCAAAAGTATTTATATACCCAAAAGAAATGTAGACAAACAAATTGGGAGGGGGCTCGTAAGTGAACAACAAAGAGTGAGACTGAATGCTTTGCTTGACGTTTGTAACTCTTGTATCAAGTTTGAAGAAGAAGACTTTATTAGTTACTCTTTCTCTGAGATGAATGCTTTTCCAAATTATCACAGCCAATGAACCAGATTCTTACCTTCACCTAATGTCTGTGCCACCCTCAAAGCAGAACCATTGTTCATTGAAATAGTTGGTGAGTGACTTCATGGA
This sequence comes from Hylomyscus alleni, assembly GCA_019843855.1. Lineage (NCBI taxonomy): Eukaryota > Metazoa > Chordata > Mammalia > Rodentia > Muridae > Hylomyscus > Hylomyscus alleni. The sequence goes on from JADRCC010146238.1 coordinate 7,607, forward strand.
TAGACCATCTTAATGCACACACTATTTCATAAATAAATGTGACCTGTTCTCTGTGGGCTGAGAATAAAGTCACTCACTGAAGTCAAATAGTTTTGACGATAGGAGGAAGTGTTTATCCAAAACTCGTGCCTACAATTCATTTCTTGGCGCAGCAAAACTGTCAACTGTCAGCTAAGCTATGTTGGAGGTAAAATCCTTTGGTGATGTGAGGGTCATTGAAGTACAGCCTTATTATAATGAAATCCAATGTCTAAAAATTGTTCTTATTTTGGGTTTGTACCCCAGTAAGAGCCAAGATTTTAAGCTCTTCTAAATACAAAACAAACAAACAAACAAAAAGGCTTTACTTATTTATGTACATTTAAGAAAATACTAGTAGCGATGTATTAATTTGAAATATACAGTTAATATGTTTGGAGTTATTTAAAATTTATATTGAGAAAAATGTATGTATTTTCAGTATTGCTGTAGACATGCATTTACATAAGACTGTTCAATGTATTTTTGTTTTATATCAAACAACTTTTATAATGCTAACTTTTATTGTTTTAATATTTTAAAAATTTTAAGGAATATGACAAAAACAATATTGTTGGTATTGAAGGGAAACAAGAATGTGATTTAATTCTACTTGCTTAAAATATTTTTAAATGTTAACAAATTCAGATAAATTGAAATCATGTAACATTTCTCATCATAATGCATTAAATCTTTTAAAAAATTAAAAAAAGATACCTCACAGAGCCAAAGTCACAAGTCAATAAGGTATTCACACAGAAACAGACATGCACACCACTCAAAAAAAATGAGTACATGGAACTTCAGCTACTTAATATTTGACTAAATTGAAAAACTTAAGCTGGATAAAAGAAAGCACTTTCAACAAATGGTGCTGGGGAAATTGACTGTCCATGTTTACAAGAAGAAAATTAGATCTGAGTCTATCATTATATACAGGAACTAACTCCAAATGGATCAAAGTCTTTAATAGCAAACCTGAAACATTCAAACTGCTAGAATAAAATCTAGGCAGCATCCTATAAGACATATGTGTAGGACAGGATTTTGGAATATGACTTTATTTGCTTGCAAATTAAGGCCAACAAATGACAGCTGATACCTCATAAAACTTAAACACTTGTGAGCACCTAAAGAATAAATTAACTGATGAAGAGGAAGCTCTCAGAATGTGAAAGAATTTTATTGATAGTATACAAAGAACACTATCACCACCATGACCACCAAAAAAACCCACCAAACATTCCAAAGAAAACATAGATGTGATGCATCAAAAGGGGTTGGGACTTGAATAGTGTTCCCCAGAAAAAGAAAAGTAATGGGCTAAGCTGGGGCTGAAGAGATTGCTCAGTGGTTGAGAGCATGGACTGCTCTTCCAGGTTCAATACCCAAGATGCAGATGGCAACTGTGTATAACTTCAAGATTTTAATTCTCACATAGATATTTGTGCAGAAAAACACAAGTACACATAAACAAATTATTTAAATGGCCAAGAAATATCTCAAAAAAATTTAACATCCCTTGCCATTAGTAAAACAGAAATTAGAAGAACTTTGAAATGTCTTTCCCCAGTCAAAATGGAAATGCTGCATGGAATAACCAACACTGAATGCTTTAAGGGGAATCAGAGAAAGGGAACCATTATTCACTGTTTCTGGGATTGGAAACTTGTATAAGCACTAAGGAAATTAGTGTGCAAAATTCACAAAATCTAAAAATGAATCTGTCATATGACCCACCTGTCATATGTCAACATCCTACTTTAGAGGTAATGGCTCATATCTGCTCTATTAATAATAGCTAGAGAATTCAAACAGCTTTAATGTCCATCAACTGACAAATGGATAATGAAAATGTGTTAAATATACACAATAGAATACTATATGGTTTTTACAAAAATGAAATTAGGATTTTGCAAGGGTAGTATTAGAACAGATTATATTGAGTGATCATGAGTAATAAAATGCTAATATCAGACACAAGACCGAAGAACTGTCGTTTTGTGAGGTGTTATCCATGGCTGTCCAAGTGTCTAAGCATAGACTGTTGCATTTGATTGCCCCTCAGAGGTAAAACTAAAACCCTTGTAAAGGTAATTCCTGGGAGTTTTCTCTTCTCTCTTTTTATCAGAATAACTACAGAATTTCTATGCCAAGTCTTGCGCATTCTAGTTCTTGAGTAATTGTCACAGAGACCATGTATTTTTATTATCAAGCTGCAAGCAGTAAGCTGGGAAAGTTTTGAGATTTTCTAATTCAACTAGGTTGTTACTACCCAGGCATATCCTTAGGAGCATTACTTGATACCTGGTCTTGATCTGGCTGCTCTCTCCTTGTGACCTCATCACGAATCTTCCTGGTCTATCCACATGTTCTCTTCACCTTTTCCACTTCTCCTCTCTTCATATTCTTCCATCTCTTCACTTAGGATTTGCTTTCATGGTACCAGAAGATACCATGTAACTTTCAAAAGTAAGGTGACAATCAGCAGCCCTACCCAGCCATGATGCCTATGAACCAAATCAACTAGCAACATGATACAATATCTCCAAATGTGTAATAGTGCTGTGCATGATATTTTTGGTAACAAACAGCTTTCTGAGTGTATTTAGACCTGCTAAATAATATGCAAACCACACCTGGCATTGGAAATATAGCTAAGTAGTCAGTGCTAGGGAAGTCATGTTTATGGTAGGAGAATCTCTAGCCACTCATCTACTAAGCCAGCATAATCCTTAACAACAATCTGTATGCATTGACCTTACACCCAAAGGAAAGTCTTCAACCCATACCAACAAAACGTCTCTTTGCAACCCCTGGAGAGAACACCCAATGAAAATTCTCACTTGTGAAGTTTAGTACCAATGGAAAAAACAGTCTAGCACCTAATGTTCAAGAAATATTGAGGGAGCAGAAAGATTGTAAAAGCCATAGGTTCAGAAAGTTTGCTGTGGGAATGTGTCTCTTGGCAATGTCAGAAGATACACTCATAATGTCCCACCAAAATAACTACCCAAAATGACCTGAAAAAGGATGATCCCAGCAAATGTGTTAAGCCTTATGGGGAAAAGTGAATGAGTCCCAATTCTACACAAAGAGTTACACATAACAGAGGAAAGCTTTGAGCAGAGAAGGTGGTCTTCTCCAGGGAGAGTACACCAATTGGTTGTACAGTACCAAACCATCAGCTCTGAAATAACATAAACAAGTGACATTACCTGGACTGAGAAGGCAATATTTAGGAAACTATATCCATGCAAATTTTATATGTAGATTCATATATTCATGCATTATCCATTAATAAAAAAAAGTCATGAATTTGAAGGAAAGCAGGGAGGTAGAAGGGTAGGAAGGGTATGGAGAAGTGTAATAATATAATTTCAAACAGGGGAAAATAATAATGAAGAAAATATCTACAAGTTAACACAAATCATATATAAGACTTAACCTAAAATATAGAAACAAGAAGAGTGGAATGGTAAAGATTTTAAACCCTACTAAGTATAAAACAAACAAACAAACAAACAAAAAGACTTTATATATTTTTGTTCATTTAAGAAAATACTAGTAGTGAAGTATTTCTTTAAAATATAGAGTTAATATGTTTGGAGTTATTTAAAATTTATATTGAGAAAAATGTATGTATTTTCAGTATTGCTGTACACAAGCATCTACATAAGACTGTTAAATTGATTGTTGTTTTATATCAAACAACCTTTATAATACTCATTTTTATTTTAATATTTTGCAAGTTTTAAAGAATATGACAAAAAAATGTATTGTAGGTATTGAAGGTGGGTCTCTGGAAGGATTTGGTGTACAAAAGGGAAACGAGAATGTGATTTAATTCTATTTACTTAAAATATGTTTTAAAATGTTAACTAATTCAGATAAATTGGAATCATGTAACTTTTCTCATCATAATGCAATAAAACTTAAATCAATAAAAAAAGTGGAACAAAAGAGACAAAAAGATAAAACATCAATCAGAACAGACTTACAGCTGTGTGTGGAGGTGTGTCTCTTTAACTCATGCTCCTATGGGGCAGTGATGCATTAGAATGGCGGGAGGCATCAGAACATACCACACTAGGCCCAAACAGTTCCACATGTAAGAAGTTTAATTGAGAGGAGAGAGGGGGGCAGTAGCACGGAAAGAGAGGAGGGAGAGATAGAGGAATGTTCCCCATGTATATATATGGATTCTGACATAGGGGCCACAGGTAAAGATGGGAGGTGAGCCCAATGGATTCTGGGAATATGGTGGCTGTTGCCCTGGCAACAGATCTATGGATCTGCCCATGCATCTCGCAGGTTTTAAATGTCCTGATGCTAACAGCGAGTAGATCTCTGAATTTCACACCAGCCTGGTCTATTTATTGAGTTCCAAAATGAACATATAAACCAACAAACAAAAACCAATTGTGCCTACAAGTCACAGGCCAGGATCCTCTCAACCTCCGTCTACACCTAGGAGTGACTAGGTGAATCTGCAACCCTCTCTACCCTTCCTAGCAAGCAGAGAGCCTGCCTTCAGGGAGTGCTTTAACAAAGGGACTCTGGTGAGATCTGCCATTTTGTCTCTGGTGATTTTCTAAGGTGGAACCAGCCAGGAGGCACAGGCCTCACAAGTTGCAGGACAGCCTAGTCAGAATCCTCTCTAACTCAGACCATGCATAGGAGGGACAACAGATCCACAGCCCTCTCTGCACCTTTCCCAAAAGTGGAGATCCTATCTCCAGGGTATGATCTGACCCCAGGATTCAGGACAGACAACTGATCCACAGCCATCTGTGCCCAGTATTTACCAGAGGAGAGCTTATTTCTCAGAAGTGCTGACCCAAATTACAGACCCACAAGAGGAACAAGCTCTAGTCAGAGACAGCAAGAACATCTAACACCAAAGATCAACAGATGGCAAAAGGCAAGTGCAAGACTCCTACCAACAGAAACCAAGACTACTTGACTTAATCAGAACCTAGTACTCCCACCACAGCAAGTCCTGGATATCCCAAAGAACCAGAAAAGCAATATTTGGATCTAAAATCATATCTCATGATGGTGCTAGAGGAATTTAAGAAGGACATGAATAACTCCCTTAAAGAAATACAGGAGAACACAGGTAAAGAGGTACAAGCCCTTAAAGAGGAAACAAAAAATCCTATAAAGAATTACAGAAGATCACAAGTAAACAAGTAGAATCCATTAAAGAGTAAACACAAAAATCCCTTAAGGAGTTATAGGAAAACACAAACAGGTGAAGGAATTGAGCAAAACAACAGAAGACCTAAGAGTGGAAGTAGAAATAGTTAAGAAATCACAAAGAGAGACAACACTGGAGTTAGAAATCTTAGGAAAGAAGTCAAGACACATAGATGCAAGCATTACCAACAAAATACAAGAGATAGAAGAGAGAATCTCAGGTATAAAAGACACCATAGAAAACATCGACACAACAGCCAAAGAAAATGCAAAATGAAAAAATTCCTAACCCAAAACATCCAGGAAATCCAGGACACAATGAGAAGACCAAACCTAAGCATAATAGGTATAGAAGAGAGTGAAGACCTCCAACTTAAAGCGCCAGGATATATGTTCAACAAAATTATAGAAGAAACCTTCCTGAACCTAAAGAAAGTGATGCTCATGAACATACAAGACGCCTATAGAACTCCAAATAGACTAGACCAGAAAAGAATTTCCTCACGCCACATAATAGTCAAAACACCAAATGCACAAAACAAAGAAAGAATACTAAAAGCAGTAAGGGGAAAAGGTCAAGTAACATATAAAGGGAGTCCTATCAGAATTATACCAGACTTCTCAGCAGAGACTATGAAAACCAGAAGATCCTGGGCAGATGTCATACAGACCCAAAGAGAATACAAATGACAGTCCAGACTACTATACCCAGCAAAACTCTCAACTACCATAGATGGAGAAACCAAAGTATTCCATGAAAAAAACAAATTTACACAATGTATTTCCACAAATCCAACCATTCAAAGGGTAATAAATGGAAAATTCCAACACAAGCAGGGGAACTACATCTCTGAAAAAGTAAAAGTGTAATCTTCCAACAAAACTAAAAGAAGATAGCCACATGAACGGAATTCCAACTCTAACAACAAAAATAACAGGAAGCAACAATTACTTTTCCTTAATATCTACTAATATCAATGGGCTCAGTTCCCCAATAAAAAGACATAGACTATCAGAGTGGTTATGTAAACAGGACCCAACATTTTGTTGCATACAGGAAACCCACCTTAGTGACAAAGACAGACACTACCTCAGAATAAAAGGCTGGAAAATAATTCTCCAAGCCAATGGTCCCAGAAAAAAACTGGAGAAGCCATTCTAATATCGAATAAAATTGACTTTCACCCTAAGTGATAAAAAACGTAAGGAGGGACACTTCAGATTCATCAAAGGTCTGATATACCAAGATGAACTCTCAATTCTGAACTTCTATGCTCCAAATCAGAGGGCATCTACACTCATAAAAGAAACTTTACTAAAGTTCAAAGCACACATTGCACTACACACAATAATAGTGGGAGCTTTCAACACCCACTCTGCAATGGACACATCATAGAAACAGAAAATAAACTATGACATAGTGAGACTAACAGAAGTTACAAAACAGATAGATTTAACAGATATCTATAAAACTTTTTATCCTAAAACAAACGAATATAACTTCTCAGCACCTCATGGTACCTGCTCCTAAACTGACCATATAATGGGTCACAAATCAGGCCTCACCAGATACAAGAAGTTTGAAATCATTCCTTGCATCCTATCAGATCGCCATGGACTACGGCTGCTCCTCAATAGCAACATAAACAATAGAATGCCCACATACATGTGGAAACTTAACAACACTCTACTCAATGATAACTTGGCCAAGCAAGAAATAAGAAAGAAATTAAAGACTTTCTAGAGTTTAATGAAAATGAAGCCACAACATACCCAAACTTATGGGACACAATGAAAGCAGTCCTATGAGGAAAACTCATAGCTCTAAGTGCCTCTAAAAAGAAACTGGAGAGCACATACACCAGCAAGAAGAAAATTCACACACGAGGAATCAAAGGCAGGAAATAATGAAACTCATGTCTGAAAACAACCAAATAGAAACAAAAGAACTATACAAAGAATCAATCAAACCAGGAGCTGGTTCTTTCAGAAAATCAACAAAATAGATAAACCCTTTGCCAAGCTAACTAGTGAGCACCGAGACATTATCCTAAGTAACAGGATCAGAAATGAAAAGGGATACAAAACAACAGACACTGAGGAAATCCAAAAAAAAAAAAAAAGAGATCCTACTACAAAAGCCTGTACTCAACAAAACTGGAAAACCTGGATAAAATGGATAATTTTCTAGACAGATACCAGGTACCAAAGTTAAATTAAGATCAGGTCAATGATCTAAACAGTCCCATATCTGCTAATGAAATAGAAACAGTCATTAATAGTCTCCCAACCAAAAAAAAGTCCAGGACCAGATGGGTTTAGTGCAGAATTTTATCAAACCTTTAAAGAAGGCCTAATACCAATACTCTTCAAACTATTCCACAAAATAGAAACTGACGGTACTCTACCCAACTCCTTCTATGAAGCCACAATTATTATTATACCTAAACCACACAAAAACCTAACAAAGAAAGAAAACTTCAGACCAATTTCCCTTATGAATATCAATGCAAAAATACTCAATAAAATTCTTGCAGACCGAATCAAAGAACACATGAAAACGATCATCTACCATGATCAAGTAGGTTTCATCCCAGGGATACAGGGATGGTTCAATACACAGAAATCCATCAATGTAATTCACTATATAAACAAACTCCAAGAAAAAAAAGCCATATAATCATCTGATTAGATGCTGAGAAAGCATTTGACAAAATACAACATCCCTTCATGATAAAAGTCTTGGAAAGTTCAGGAATTCATGGTCCATACTTAAACATAGCAAAAGCAATATGTAGCAAATCAGTAACCAACATCAAACTAAGTGGAGAGAAACTTGAAGCAATTCCACTAAAATCAGGAAGTAGACAAGGCTGTCGACTCTTTCCCTATCTATTCAATATTGTACTTGAAGTCCTAGCCAGAGCAATTAGACAACAAAAGGAGGTCAAAGGGATACCAATTGGAAAGGAGGAAGTCAAATTATCACTATTTGCTGATGGTATGATAGTATACTTAAGTGACCCCAAAAATTCCACCAGAGAGCTCCTAAACCTGATGAACAGTTTCAACAAAGTAACTGGATATAAAATTAACTCAAGCAAATCAGAGGCTTTCCTCTACCCAAAGGATAAACAGGCGGAGAAAGAAATTAGGGAAACAACACCCTTCACAACAGTTACAAATAATATAAAATACCTTGGTGTAACTCTAACTAAGCAAGTAAAAGATCTGTTTGACAAGAACTTCAAGTCTCTGAAGAAGGAAATTGAAGAAGATCTCAGAAGATGGAAAGATCTCCCATGCTTGTGGATTAGCAGAATTAATATAGTAAAAATGGCCGTCCTGCCAAAGGCAATATACAGATTCAATGCAATCCCCATCAAAATTCTAACTCAATTCTTCACTTAAAATGAGCATTTGCAAATTCATCTAGAAAAATGAGAAACCAGGATAGCCAAAACTATTCTCAACAATAAAGGAACCTCTGGTGGAATCACCATTCCGGATCTTAAGCTGTACTAAGAGCAATTGTAATAAAAAACTGCACGTTATTGGTACAGTGACAGGCAAGCAGATCAATGGAGTAGAATTGAAGACCCAGAATTGAACCCACACACCTATGGTCACTTGATCTTTGACAAAGGAGCTAAAATCATACAGTAGAAAAAAGACAGCATTTTCAACAAATGGTGCTGGCTCAACTGGTGGTTAGCATGTAGAAGAATGCAAATCTATCCATTCCCATTTCCTAGTATAAAGATCAAGTCCAAGTGGATTAGGGACCTCCACATCAAACCAGATAAACTGAAACTAATAGAAAAGAAAGTGGGGAAGAGCCTCGAGCACATAGGCCCAGGGGAAAATTTCCTTAACAGAATGCCAATAGTTTATGCTCTAAGATAAAGAATTGACAAATGGGACCTCATAAAGTTGCAAAGCTTCTGTATGGCAAAAGACACTGTCAATAGGACAAAACAGCAACCAACTAATTGGGAAAAGATCTTTACCAATCCTATATCTGATAGAGGGCTAGTATCCAATGTATACAAAGAACTCAGGAAGTTAGACTCCTGAGAACCAAATAACCCTATTAAAAAAGGGGGTACAAAGTTAAACAAAGAATTCTCAAGTGATGAATACCGAATGGCTAAGAAGCAC
>JADRCC010146284.1:0-11463 GCA_019843855.1 Hylomyscus alleni
AACAACAACAACAACAACAACAACAACAACAACAACAAATTCTGTCTCATCCTGTGATTTTTCACTTTGTTGATCTATATCTGTTTCCAAATTATATTCCTCCTTCAAAGACTGGATATAAAACAGTTTTCCCCATTCTTTTAGGTTTCCTTGATTCGCAGAATATCTTTTGTCAAAGCCTGAAGGTATGTACTTCCTTTGACACCATCCCATATCCATTGCAAACTCTTGTCAAAGGAGGTTTTTCATTCATTCTTACGCACTTCTTGGCCTTACACTATATTAAATCAATATTTCTTATTATAAGAACCCTGCTTATTTTATACATTTATTACTTAAGAGTTCTTGTCTTGAAAGTCTTGTCTTGCTTGTCCAAAAGGTTCAAAGAATATGAAATCTTTAGACAAGGTTTTAAAACTTAAATAGGACCTCAGAGTATCTTCTTGTGTCATCAAATACTGTTGGAAATTGGCCTATCTCTGATGTTCTAACTTTTACATTTGCCTTCATGACTATAAAGGATATATGTATTTTTGTGCTGCTCACTTATGATTGATTTAAGAAGTTTCCTATGCAAGGAAGCATCTATGTGGCATCTATAGTCAGTAGGCATTTACATAGGGAGCAAACCACAAAGTTCTAGAGGCTATTCCAATGGGCTGCACCTCTTTCACCTGTTACCGAATGCACTGGCATCTACCCAGGAACTTTCAGTTCTCAAACGGAAGACCCACACACACACACACACACAGACACACAGACACAGACACAGACACACACACACACACACACACACACACACACACACACACGGCCTATTTTAAAATGCCTTGGCTAGCTCTAAGGCTGGGAACTCCTAAATCTGCCCCTGCTACCCTAAGCACAAACCCGAAAGTGGCCAGTGGCCACCCACCTAAATTCTTCATGGCTTGTCTTTCTCTCCCGCAGCTCCTCCATCCCATCCTTCTCCCCTGAGTCTGGGTGATTCTCTCCTTTTTTCCAGTTCTAATCCCTAGCAAATCTAAAGGTCCCTCCCTCGCTGTCTCCCTCTGCCTAGCCATTGTCTGTACAGCAATTCTTTTTTTTTAAATTTTATTTTCTAAATAATATTTAATGAACAATCAAAAACAACAAGAACAAACCCCTGTTGCCTCCCCCCTCCCCATGCCTGCCACCCCATCCTCTCCCACTTATCAGCCCTGTCATTCCCCTACACTGGGGCACAGAACCTTCACAGGGCCAAGGGCCTCTCCTCCCCTTGATGACCAACTTGGCCATCCTCTACTATACACATGCTGCCAGAACAATCAGTCCCACCATGTATAGTCCTTGGTTGGTGGTTTAGTCCCTGGGAGCTCTGAGGGCATTGGTCAGCCCATATTGTTGTTCGTCCCAAGAGGCTGCAAACCCTTTAACTCCATTGGTTCCCTCTCTAACTCCTTCATTGGGGACCCTGTACTCAGTTCAATGGATGTACAGCAATTCTTTATTACCAATCAAAGCCAGCTAGGGACAGAATTCCCTTAGCCTACATTTGGTACACTGCAAACAGGATTTTTGGGTAACACAATTAGCAAGAGAACACTACAGTTTTCAGTGCAGTAAAACTTGATAACATGAAATATAAAGGACAATAAACGAATTCCCTTTGAGCTACTTAACATTAAGATAATTTTGGAAAATGTGCCATCATGTGTTGTTTGTATTCTCATGTTAATTCTGGGCCTCCAAGACTGGTTGTCCCAGAGACAAGAGAGTTCACATGTAGGTGCTAAGTGACTCTGTCTCCAGGTTATTTCTGATTGGTAAGTAAAGATGCCAACAGTTAATATCTAGACAGAAGACACATAGGTGGTGTTTAGGTTTCCCTGACTTAGGGTTGGAGAGGAACCAGTAGGAGGAGAAAAGTGCAGGACAGGAAGGAGAGGCCACCATTGGTTAGGAATTAAGAGAACATGGCCCCAAGGGCTGACCAACTGGAGCTAAGAGCAGCTGAAATGAAGCATAGGAAGTAATAACTCAGGTTTATGTTTAGAGTATGTTGTTTCTCTTGTGAGCCCCAGTACTGAGTGAGTAAGAGGTCAGTAATGATGCCAACAGAGGTGGTGCACATCTGTACTGAAGCTCTTTAGTTCAAAGGCAGCCCAGATTACATCCAGATTAAGTAGGGGTTGCAGGCCAGCACAGGCCATATAGCGTAAGGCCTTGCTAAATGAATAAATGACCTACATACTTTCATACATGGGCTGTACATGTTTCACCTGTGACCTTTCATCACTGCAAGAGCTGCTGTGAGCTCAGTTAAACACCCACTGTGACACGCACCTGACTTTACTCAGGCCCAGGGCAAGCACTGCACCATTTCTCCTGTGTCCAATGTGCACTGTGTCCAACAGGCACTGAATGATACTAGAAGTGTTTTTTTGTCTTGTTTTTCTTTTTCTCGTAGAGCTTTGCATGTGCTTACGAGATAGATGGGGAGGAAAGCTTTGTGTATTTGAGGGACTTCTGAAGTCAATGCCTTCTGAAAGAGATACCAACCCATTATGGCAAAAACACCTAATTTCTTTAAGAACAGATTGAAGCCTATACTAGACGAGAGTACATTCTGCACATTATGGGACTTTCTAGACTACTGGATCTTTAGCAACCCTTGGATACCATTCCTATTCATAATTTTCCTAGGAGTTGCTTTTGAGATAATCCTCGTAAGAACTTGTGAATTCTTTAGGAAGAAGCTTGAACTATGGGTAAAAGGTAGTTCAAGTCCTCCGAAGGTAAGAAATAATTGACCACTCTCCTCTATTTTTCAAGAACCCTTATAAGAATAATTTATTTAAAAAACATTTAACTTGATAGCTGGTTTATTTCTCTAACATGTTTATCTTCTCCCTTGAAGCAGAATGAAAATGAGTTCCCAAAAGGCTTAACACTTGGTAAATATCACACAATTTCATCTTATTTATTTACTTACTTATTTAGGTTTTTTGAGACAGGGTTTCTCTATGTAGCCTTGGCTGTCCTGAAACTCCCTCTTGTAGACCAGGTGGGCTTCAAACTCATACAGATCCACTGCCTCTCCCTCCCCCACCAGTACTAGGATTAAATGTATTAGTCCCCACAACTATGTTTACAATTTCTTTTTTTAATCTACATTTATTTAGCCTGAGTGTCTTCCTCTGATCCTGTAACTTTTTGTTCCCATCTAGCTTTAGAGAACTGGTCAATTACCCACACATCTTCAGCAGAAAGGTAAGTGAAGTGAAACAACTTAACTTGTTTACATTCAATTCAGACTTTAAACTGAATATAAGAGAACGTTCTTCCCAAAGGCATGGAAAACTCTAATTCATTCCAATGTTGTTTTTAAGTGGTTGCTTTGTTTCAAGCTCTAACAAGGACGTTTGATATACTGGTTAAATTGTCCGTTAAAGTAGATAAAACTTATAAAGGTTAACTGACTCAAGTTCTTTCTATAAAATCCCTCCACTACTCACAAAGAAATAGTAACCACCAGTTCTTCTAATTCAGCTGGAAAAAACTTACTTACCATCTACCATGGATGGAGCCACAGTGAATGAGGTGTTGTACAACTGACGGGCTGCTCTGAAATTAAGAATATAAGTTGGAATCTATCAGCTGCCTACAAGTACCTTGGAAAGTAATTCAAAATCTGTCAGCTCACAACTACCTAAGTGCTGTGGACTAAACACCAACATTATCATTACTCTTTGTGTTGCTATCTTAACTGTTTTAAAAACATTTTGTGATTATTAAACATCTATGCAATAGATGCCAGAATACAAACACTTAAGCTAGTTTCTGATCTCAAAAAGACATATAGCTACAGGAAAATTGCCTCCCAGTATACAAACATTTAAAAGATGTCTAAACCAACCTAGGGTTTTGGGAATAATTTCATGAAGGAGACATTAGAGCTGGGGTTTCACTTTTTAATTACAGTTATGTATTGACTTGTTCGTGTGATTGGTTGGTGGTGCCTCTGCCTCATGAGTTCTGGGACTGAGTGTGCACCACCATGTCTGGCTGTAAGTAATGTATGCTTCTCTATGAGATCACTCATTTCTTTGTGCAGAATGAATCTGGAGATTGATAGTCTTAATTTCTTTTATATGTCAAATCTTCTAAATTTTAAAGTCTAGTTGCTCTGTTATCCCATCAGGCTCTAGGAACTTTAGTCCTAAGGTAAGTGCCTCAAGAAGCAGAAACACTGTTGGAGGGTCCAGGTTAGTGGAATCCTTGTCAATAGTGGCTGGCAGCAGGATTGCCATTACAAGCTGGGGAAACTCTGTATTGCCATCAGATATTCATGGGACTGTCTGAGGCACTGGGGCTTGCAGGGTAAGGTATGTACGATCTCCAAGGCTCAGCAGAATATTGACAGGAATGAGGAAATCTTAAAAATGTGAGGACAGGGACTTTCAGCTTTCCCTTCTGGGTATCATTATTCACTCCTTTCTACTTAAGCAGGAACTAACTATTAGGTGGAGTTTCTAGGAGACTTTAAGGAAAGATACATTATCTTAGTCAGGGTTTCTATTCCTGCACAAACATCATGACCAAGAAGTATAGCCTCCGCCTGCAGGGCTACATATTCCGTTACTGGGTCCGTTTTTCGGAAGGAGTTAAGCCAAGCTTGTGGAAATAAAACCAGGGGAAAAAGAACACACAGAGACGGATGTCAAGTAACAGTTTATCAAGACACCCTCATTAAAACGGCAGGTAGGGAATTTATACTGCTCAGAAGAGAAAGTAAAACAGCACAGGCTAAATGAAATGCATAACATAAACACGGCAACAGGAATGCATAACGTCAACACAGCAACAGGAATAGGCTTAATGAAATGCATAACATCAACACAGCACAGGCGTCAGTGTCCTGGAGCCTTCTTTAGTGACGAGAGTTTCAAAGTCCTTGTGAACCAGCAGTTATCCGAAGTAGTTGTTTACTGTAAATACATAGCTTCCAGGAGAAGGCATTGAAAACTTTCCGATCCGATGTGTATTGGCCATCCAAAGGAACAGCAAAGCCGCGGGCAGACTGGCACAGCTGGTTAGCAGGGCTTTGTCCGCTTCAGGAAGTCAGGCTTTCGGTTCCAGAAAGCAGTTAGCAGCAAGTGATAAGCAGAGGAGGTGACAGTTCATCCCTTTAATTTTAATTCAAAGCAAGAACCGAGGCTAAATATCACAACACACATTTCTCGAGGGGATCATAACGGTGCCTTTAGTGGAATACATGTGATTGGCTCTGGACTATGATCATCCAGCAATTGAACGGTGCACTGCACTTAACCCGCAGAAGCGAGTTGGGCAGAGCGCGTTCTGCTGTGGATGTCAAAGTGTCTCAGAACACTGTTTCCTTACTGCACCATACACCTCCACGGAATAGTGCTGAGATTGCCTCTACCTCTAGCAGTTTCTGGGAAACAGTCACCTGCCTCGAAGCACAAAGCCCAGTCAGCTGGCTTGCTTTCCTAAGGGTCGGATCGCCGGAATCACCTGCTTGCCTTAGTTGGTTGCCTGGGAAACAGGTGTCAGCTAAGATGCAAATTAGTAGTTTTGAACTCGGGTCGGGATTCGAGTTAACTCTCGGGATGCTGGAACAGAGTAGTGGTGAACGTGAATTGACCTTTCGGGACAGGCCAATATTTGGAATGGAATGGGTTAACACCCTCGTGAGGCTCGGGAGCTCCGTCAAGATCATTTATTTTGCTTCAAGATAAGCGATTTCGGAGAAAACAAGAACAAATTTTCAGGGCTGGCAGGAAAGGCTGTCAGCTCAGAACAAAAGAAAACAAAAAGAGCAGATAAAAAGAAAAAAGCAAAAAGGGAAATTGAACATGCCTACTAAGTGTGGCGTGGTTCTGATGGAACCTGTCGGACCAGTCTCTCCGGCAGCCACCATGCCTCGTTATCTTTCTGGGAAAAAATACAAACAGAACCTCTGCCCCAGACCAAAACAGGATCTGGCCCATACCAAGCATTGGTGAGTGGGTCCCTCCAGCAGACCATAGCATAAGAATACAATGTCTTCGGGTGCCAATGCCTGTCTGCGGCCGATTGGCCTTTGACGTCAGTCTGCAGAAAATTTAAAACAAATAATACAAATGCGAGGTGTGCCTTAGGAGACCTTGGGGGGAAAAGATTACCTCCCCTGGTCTTGAAAATGTAGTTCTTAATTGTGCGGTGAGCTCTCTCCACAATCCCTTGCCCCAAAGGGTTATAGGGGATACCCGTATTATGCACAATACCAAAATCTTTGCAAAAGGAAATAAAATTCTTACCCAAATATCCGGGCGCATTGTCAGTTTTAATTAAATTAGGCAAACCCATGACACCCAATGCTTGTAAGCAATGGTCAATTACATTTCTTGAAGCTTCTCCTGTTTGCAGTGAAGCAAATATAAATCCTGAACAAGTGTCAATACAGACATATATATATTTAAGTTTTCCAAACTCTGCATAATGAGTTACATCCATCTGCCAGATTTTGTTAGGCATAAGGCCTCTAGGATTTACTCCCAAATGTGGCACCAGGGCTAAAACAACGCATTTAGGGCATTGCTTAACTATCATTCTTGCTTGTTCCTTGGAAATTTTGTGTTTGAGCCTCAGAGTTTGGCTGGAAAGGTGGAAGAATTCATGATCTCTTTTAGCTAAGGCCACAGGATCTGAGATTAAGGCTTGTACCACCAGAGCCTTGTCAATGATATCATTACCTCTGGGTAGCAGCCCAGGCAAGCCAGAATGGACTCGAATATGGCCAATATAAAAATGATTTTTATGTGCAAGAATGATGTTCTGTAATTGAGAAAATAGGACTCCTGCTGGAGTGTCCAACTTAAAGGTACCGCAGGTTTCAAGCTGCGGTAAAGAAAAACAAACGTACAAGCTGTCCGAGAAGATATTAATTGCATCAGACACAGCCTCTAATACTTTTAAAACCACTGTAAGTTCAGCCAATTGAGCTGAGAGACCTGGAGTCTCTACAAGGACCTTTTGATCATTAATGAGATAGCCAGCCTTTCCAGTAGAAGATCCATCGGTAAATGCCACAAGGGCATTTTCCAGAGGCTGCCAAGCTGTTACCTTAGGAAAAATCACTTCATGCATATTTAGAAATTTAATCAGTTTATTTTGGGGATAATGATTATCTATAATCCCCTGAAATCCAATTTGTGCCAGCAACCATTCTGTGCTATGTTGCTTTAGCCAGGAGTCTTGCTCCACAGAAAAAGGCTGTATAATAACATCTGGTTCTTTGCCAAAATAAGTTAGTGCTTGTTTCCTACCAAGCACTATAACTTGTGCCACAGCTTCATAATATGGCAAGATATTACGTTTAGGGGACACCCTTGAATGAATCCACATAATAGGTGCCTTTTGCCACAATAACGTCGTAGGGGCGTAAGTTGTGTTGAAAATTAATAAATGCAAAGGTAAAGAATAATCTATGTAAGTAATAAATTGATTCTCAATAGCCTCTTCTACCTGTTGCAGAGCAGATAATCCTTCTTTAGTTAAAGATCTAGGAGAATTTGGATTAGAATTACCCTTAAGAATATCAAACAAAGGTTTCAAGTCTCTTGTTGTAAGTTTTAGGTAGGAACGAAGCCAGTTAATATCACCTAACAATTTTTGAAAATCATTTAAGGTTCTTAACTTATCTCTTCGAATAACTATCTTTTGAGGCATAACAGTTTGGTCTGTAAGTGTAAATCCTAAATAGCTATATGGATCCTGAATTTGTACCTTCTTTGGGGCTATTTGCAGTCCCCTTTCATTAAAAGCAACCTGTAAATCTTTGTAACATGAAAATACATCTTGAGGAAATTTCCCCGCTATTAAGACATCATCTGTGTAGTGGACAATATATATCATTGGCCATTTTTTTCCTTATTGGCTCAATGACCTGGCTAACAAACTTCTGACATAGCATCAGACTGTTAGCCATGCCTTGAGGAAGAACTGTCCACTGAAACCTTTTCATAGGTTCCTTAAAATTTACAGATGGAACACTGAAAGCAAACCTCTCACAATCCTCTGCGTGCAAAGGAATAGTGAAGAAACAATCTTTCAAATCCATAACTATTTTGTAAAATCCTTTTGGAATAGCTAATGGAGATTGTAATCCAGTTTGTAGGGCTCCCATTAACACCATTGTTTCTTTTCTCAAATCTTGCAACAGTCTCCAATTACCTGACTTTTTCTTAATTATGAATATTGGTGTGTTCCACGGGGAATTTGATTCTATTAGGTGCCCTGCCTTGAATTGCTCCTGCACTAGCAATAAGGCTGCACTTATTTTCTCTTGTGATAGTGGCCACTGACTAATCCACACTGGGGAATTATTAACCCACTGTATTTTCTCCGCATGGAGCACAGGCATGACAGTGGTCACAGCTGAAAATGCTTCAAACCTTTATTATTAGAACAAGATTCATGGCCTCTGTGAGTTCTAATATTCTGTTTGGACTTCTGCCTATTAGCTAGTTCACTAGGGCTGCACAGAACCAGCTGCATCTGTGACAAGAAATCTCTCCCCCACAGAGATATAGGGAGATTAGGCATAACATATGGCTGAATCTGTCCTGTGTTACCTTCTTCATCTCTCCAGGTAAGGAGCTTAGAACTCCGTTTTGGATTATTGACATATCCAATTCCTTGGAGGTGAGTGACAGATTCTGTGAGGGCCCAATTTGAGGGCCAGCTCTGTAGCCTGATTATTGAAACATCTGCTCCTGTATCAATCAATCCTTCAAATGCTTTACCTTCAATAGATAACTTGAATTTAGGCCTATTATTAGTAATAGCCTGTATCCAAAATACTTCAGGAGCACCAGAGCAGCCTTGTCCTACCTGATTAGCAATAGCCTTAGGGGAAGTAGGACACAAAGGAACTAAAATGAGTTGAGCAATTGCTTCAAAAGCAGGCACCAAAACAATACCACATGGTGAAGAAGCCATGATTTTTATTTCTCCATGATAGTTGCGATCAATAACACCTGGGTAGATAAAAAGTCCGTCCACAACAGCACTACCTATGCCGATAACAAAGCCCCAAGTCTCTGGAGGCAATGGCCCATATACTCCAGTAGACAAAATCTTGATTCCCATATCAGGAGTTAAAACTGTGTGCCTTGTGGCAGATAGCTCCACCCCTGACATTGTTCTGAGGAGCTCAGATAAAGTTCTTCCTGGTCTGCTGGCAGTTCTGAGACCCCACGAACTGCCTTTTGGTTCCAAAACGGGGCCCGGGGTTGGCCCCTGGGCCTGTTTTTTGAACAATTACAACTCTGAGTAGCTTTCTTAGACCGACCTCCTTTTGTCCACTGTCTTCCCTTAGAACACTGGTCACAAAATCTAGATGCAGTGCCTGATTGTAAATGCTCTGCATTCCTTGCCCTTTTTGGGCAATCACTCTTAGGATGGTTGAAACTCCCACAATGAAAGCACCGTTTACTATCCTGCCATTGGGCCAGAATCTCTGGGACCGTGGTGCCTTGCAAAGCAGCTGCGATAGCTAACCCTTGATTGAAAGTGGGTCCAATATCGGCACACAATCGTATGTAACTGGACAAATCCATCTGGCCTTTGTGCGGTAAGAGGACCACCCTGCACGTCGCGTTAGCATTCTCAAATGCCAACTGCGAGATTAGTGGACCGTCTGAATAGGCACTTCCAAGCGTCCTGCTGGCAGCTTGCTGCAGTCTAGCTACAAAATTCTGAAAGGATTCATCTGGGCCCTGCCTGACTCCAGTCAAATTAGCGTTACCTTCACCTCTGGCTGGCAGCTGTAGCCATGCCTTTCTGGCAGCTAACTCGACCTGTGCAAGAACTCCAGCAGGGTACTCGATCTGGCAAGCATTCCCCTCATATTGAGCCTCGCCAACAAGCATATCCAGACTCCAGTCAGGATTACCTGACTGGGCATTTTGCATAGCTGTCTTTTTGCATTGTTCCTTCCACTCTGAGCACCTGGCTGCAAGATAGCTTTACACAGCATTTTCCAGTCCTGAGGCGTTAGATTATAGTCTATAATGTTATCTACCAACGCCTGAGTGAACGGAGTGCTAGGTCCATAATGATCGGTCGCCTCCTTCAGATCTTTGATTAATTTGATATCAAAAGCTTGATAATAGCGATACACCTCATCATTCTGATCCCGCCTTTCCACTACCGGGAACGCTAGCAAACCTGACAAGTCCTGCCCTTTTTCCTGGGCCCGCCTGAAAGCTCCTTCCAAAGGCGAATGCCCCGCCCCTACATAGCTGTCTTTACTTTTGCCTGCCTGCAATTTAAAATCTCTGAATTCTTTACTTAATTCTAGAAGTTTAAGCTCTAGTTCTGCTCTACTCAAATGAGACCCGTAGCCGTACCACTCCCTCATATGGGAGGGCGCCGGTCTTGAAAATTGCCTCCGTCTCTTCATTCGAGATGCGGCGGTTTTGCCTTTTAAGGTGGAAGTTTGGGCCAGTACAGTTACCGTGCTTGAGCCCCATGAGGTTTGAGCCACGTCAGCTACCGTACTCTCCTCCAAGGAGCTTTCTGTGCGGGAGATTGAGGAAGGTTGATCTCCCTCTGTTACGGTGCTCCAATCTGTTACTGTGGCCACCTCTGAGCTGACCAAACTGATTTAACTATCAGACTGGTCTCCCTTCTGCTCATTTTTCTCATTTTCAATCATAATGTCCATAACCATCCCCCAAAGGCGGAGGGGAAATCCATCCACATCATTATTGACCAAAACCTTCCCTATTTTCTCCCAGGATTTCTTGTCTATTTTCATAAGTCCTTCTAACCAAGGACAAAGAGCTTTTATCCGCTCAGATAATTCTATCAATGCCTTTTTCTTAACCCTTACACCTCTGGTCCTGAGTAGCTTTTCCGCGTCTTGGACAGCTACTTTTGAAATATTTGCCCCCATTTCCTACTGTCTGGAAAAAAAATCCCTAGGCCACCAGAATACCGGGTCAGTATTCAAACCTAGTCCCCCGCAGCCTTCACACACTGAATTTTTCGGTCAGCGCTAACCTGAAATCTTACCGTGTGGAAACCGCTGCGTCCATCCGTTTCTCATTCCTAGCTTTTCTGTATACAGAGCTCTGTGTATGACAGTAAGGTCAGCTTATTCTTCTTGCGTCTGAGAGTCTCGCATCCGAACGTCCCACGCCTTGGGCACCATATGTAGCCTCTGCCTGCAGGGCTACATATTCCGTTACTGGGTCCATTTTTCAGAAGGAGTTAAGCCAAGCCTGTGGAGTTAGAGAGAGAACCAATGGAGTTGAAGGGTTTGCAGCCTCTTGGGATGAACAACAATATGGACTGACCAATGCCCTCAGTGCTCCCAGGGACTCAACCACCAACCAAGGACTATACATGGTGGGACTGATTGTTCTGGCAGCATGTGTATAGTAGAGGATTGCAAAGTCGGTCATCAGC
>JADRCC010146317.1:0-18329 GCA_019843855.1 Hylomyscus alleni
GTGTGTGTGTGTGTGTGCGTGTGTGTGTGCGTGCGTGTGTGTGTGCGTGTGTGTGTGTGCGTGCGTGCGTGCGTGCGTGCGTGTGTGTGTGTGTGTGTGTGTGTGTGTGTGTGTGCGCGCGTCTCCCTTCCCTCCCCCTTCCATCCTTCTGCTGTTCTTCCTCTCTCTTTCCTTTCTTCCTGTTTCCCTTCACCATCCGTTTTGAGAGACAAGGCCTCACTCCCTAGGCCTGTCTTCAATTTAAGATTTAGCTCAGGCTAGCTTAAAACTCCTGGGCTATCCTATTGCCTCAGACTCTCAAAGATAAAAAGCCCCTTTTTTTTCCCACTTTTGATTTTCTGTCAAGGGCTCCCTAAATTGACCAAATTGGGCTTCAACTCCCCTTTGTATGTAGCTTAGGCAAATCCTTTTTGTTTGTTTGGTTTGTTTGTTTGTTTTTCTTGCTTTTTTGAGACAGGGTTTCTCTGTGTAGCCATGGCTATCCTGGAACTCACTCTGTAGACCAGGCTGGCCTTGAACTCAGAAATCCACCTGCCTCTGCCTCCCAAGAGCTGGGATTAAAGGCATGCGCCACCACTGCCCCACTAGTTCAGGCAATTCTTAAACCTGCTATCTTCTGTCTTCAACCTCAGAAGTAGCCAGGATACATGATTCCACTGCCCTGCATGCCTCATTTCAGTTACTGGGATCTCGAGAATAAGAAACATCAATAGATTACTCTAATTCTACAAAATGTGTAACCATTTAGAAAGAGTTGAGGTTATCACTTTAGAAATCATTCATAAAGTCAGATACTGAAAACTCTTTTCATCAAATTTCTTTCTACTTTAGGCAACAATTTGTAGGGCCACATTATATTTAGTAAGGAAAGCAAGTACTCTATGTCTTGGAAATGTGAAAAGAGTACTTACTTTCAAAGCACATAATACTCTTATCATAGATGAAAAAAGTCATGGTGCAACAGTCATTTATTTCCAACATTTATAGAAGCACAACTCTAAAACATAAACTCAGAAGTGGGGTTTATTTTCATTTCTATTTTGTATTGGATATTTTCTTTATTTACATTTCAAATGCTATCCCTTTTCCCAGTTCTCCATTCAGAAACCCCCTATTCCATCCTCCCTCTCTCTGCATCTATGAGGGAGAACCCACTCCCACCTCCCCACCCTGGCATTCCCCTACACTGGGGCATAGAGCCTTCCCAGGAGCAAGGGCCTCTCCTCCCATTGATGCCTGACAAGGCCATCCTCTGCTACATATGCAGCTGGAGCCATGAGTCCCACCATGTGTACTCTTTGGTTGGTGGTTTAGTCCCTGGGAGCTCTAGGGGGAGGGGTCTGGTTGGTTGACATTGTTGTTCTTCCATAGGGTTGCAGCAGTAGAGGTAAGGGCTTCCTATTGGATTAATAAGCTGGTAACTAAGTAACTTGATCAACAAAGAAATAAGATGTCTAAAACAATCTTTCGTCATTACCACTGGCTAATGTGCACAAGTCCATATATATAGTAACATAACTGCAATTAAACAACTTTACTAACAGTGTGTTTATTTGAAAAAAATTAACTTTATATGAACTTTCTATTAATTTTAAAGTTTCTAGATTTACTGACTTAAGTGATACTGATTTAAATGTTTCATGTTTTATAATTTCAAAATTTGGTATGATTTATATGTGAAAACTTGTAGGAAACAAAACTCATCAGAGTTTTAATAACTAAGTCTAGAATATCAGCACTAGCATAGTAAGACAGTAGTACTACACATTCTGCTTGTCCTCAAGAGTATTTATTGGTTCTCAAAGATGAGAAGCCAATGAAGAAAAACACTAAAGCACAATGTGTATAATTAAAAGTCAAGCAATCCTAAGTTGAACAATGGCCCTGTTTAAAACTGTCACTGAGATTGTGTCCTTGTGTTCTCTTGTGCTTCACTTATTTTCAATTTCTAATTTGGTGAAGTTCTTGCTTCACTGTAGAAAAATAAAATGCAGACAAACACTTAAATTGAAATGTTTATGTCCGGTGGTCATGAATTATGAATAAATTGTATGGTGTGTCATTATATGCTGACATTTTAAACATGACGTGCCATGAATGAATTCCCTTGCATTTGCTGTAGCTCTGAATCTTATATCACTGATTATCAACAAACAATGTGAAAACAGGTTGTGAAAAGAATTCCAAAGGAAGGAAAGTTTAAAGCAATCAAGGGGAGTCAGAATCTGGAAGGACAATCTAACATTTCATCCTATTCTATACACGGTCAAGAGTATAATCTTTCTTTTCATAGGATTTATTTTACACAGCCAATTATAAGCCTGTATCATTTATTTCTCAGTAAGCTGTCAAACAAACTTCCTTCAACTCAAGTAACGACAAACATTGATAAGAAAAGACGCATTTCAGTTGGTCAAAAGAGTCAGAGATAATCTTGAAAATACTGTAGTGGGCTGAAATATTTGAGTCTGCTGTCATTGAATGATCACTTATAAGCCATTACTTTGCAGAGAAGATTCTCATTTTTAAACTACTGAGAATAATTTTTACCATAAGAGTAGGCTCATTATTATGATAAAAGAATATCAATAAAAAGAAAGTTTTATATTTATATTAAAAACTAACCATAAACCTGCATTTAATCCAACTGCTTGGTGTCCACACAAGTCAAAATGATTGAGAGTTGTATATGCAGCAGACACTGACGATATAAAGAACCAACATGAATTTGAAGAGTTCAGAGTTGAGACAGAAAAAAAAGTCCCTATATGAGGACATGTTAGGACATCAGGGAAAAGTCATTATCTCTAGCCAAATGAAGGAAACCAGCCAGCATCTTGGTCTTATAAAACATAAGAAAATTATTTTCTTTTATTTAAATCAAGCTTGTGGTATTTTTGCTTGATACTTGAATTGTCTAATACACAGGCTTAAATATTCACCTCTCTGAGCATTAGGGTGTTGTTGTTGTTGTGGTTGTTTTTGTATTTTACTACTGTTTTATGCTAAAATTCTAACATTTATGATACAATTCACAATGTTTGGAGTAAAAAAGTGATTAGAGACTGTGAACATTTAAAAAAGTTTACATGTCACTTAAGTAGACTATGTATGTCCTCAGAGTTTCTTTAGGGATGTATTTAATGGTAAGTACTGAGTTGTGTGCTACTATTTGGGTGAAAAGAATGAAATCAGGGTCCTCTGCAAGGACATCCACTGTTCTTAAACACTGAACCATCTTTAATGCCTGGTTGTTCCTTATAGGTCAACTTCTTTACCTTTTCTCCATTTTCTGGTTGAGGTATCTCAGATCTTACCAACAAACTCAACTTTTCCCTTGAATCAGATAGTCACCAACTTAGTTAGGGTTCCTATTGCTGAGAATAGACACCATGATCAAGGCAACTCTTATAAAGGACATTTATTTAGGGGTTGCTTACAGGTTCAGAGGTTCCTTCCACTATATCCAAGGCTGGAAACATGGTAGTGTCCAGAACAATATGGTGCTGACAAAGGAGCTGACAGTTCTACATCTTCATCCAACTGCAGCCAGGAGTGTAATCACTGTCTCTCAGTCATCTAGGATGGTCTCAAAGCCCACCCCCACAGTGACACACTTCCTCCAAAAAGGACATACCTACTCCAATAAGGTCAAACTTAGTAGTGCCACTACCTGGGCCAATCATATTCAAACTACCATAGTCACTTTTGATTAAATCCTTCTAAAGATCCATATTTATATGCTAATACAGATAAATATATAGAGAATGCTTGGTACTTTTGAATATTTTCAGTACACGTATACTATATATGCTATTACACACAGAAAACAAAATAAGAAGTATGCCTGAAGTGCATCCTTATAATTGCTTAGAATTTCAATGGCTAAGAGTGAAGCACAGTATAATCTTATATTGTAAGTTCAGCTTTATTTGAATCAGTGGTTCTCAAACTTCTATAGCTGCTTCCCAACTATAAATACAGCTACTGTTATGAATCAAAATGTAAATGTCTTTGACTTCTGACTGGTTTAGGCAAGCCCCATGAAAAAGTCATTAGACCATGAAGGTGTCATGACCCATATGTAAGGAAATACTGATTTAGATATTTTATTTTTATTTTTATTTTTATTTTACTAGGGCACACAAGTTTGGTAATTCACAAGAGACAATTCAGTACTGAAATTAACAAAGCATTTTATAGCCACTATATCCATTCATGTTACTTGGCATTTTGGTTAACACATTTGTTTTCCTTTTATTCCTAAATAACATGTCAGTGAACTTTGAGCATGCAAATATTTTATATTATGCATTGAAACACATCTGATAACATTTAATTACTTACACCATGCCTCTTTTTTCGGGAGATGAATATTTTAATGTGTTTAGAGGTTCTTGTAAAAAGCAATAGATGGTAATTTTAAATCAAAGAAAAAGATTTATCATTAGAAAAATTTAGGTAAGAAATGATATCACTTTTGAAGCATAATCAGTATTTTGCAGAAGCAATTCCCTCTGCAATTTGTTAAAGAAAGAAAATCATCTAAGTAATCTTTTATAAATCAAGTTTAACAGCAATTCTAGCTAATCTTGTATCAGTGGTAAGTTAATTCCATCTTTAAAAGATTACAGATCTAAGCTAACTATTTCTATGCACTTCAGTAAATTTCTGTCATTTTAGACAGTTACATCTACTCAGAATCCTTTCTATTCTAGGAACAACTTTTTATTCCTAACATTGTGGGAATATCACATATGTATATGATATTTCTCCTTATTAATGACATGTATTTTCCCCCAAAGTATTTCCCAGAAGAATCCCACTGAAAAGTGTAGAGGAATATTGTAAACCCTTTACTTCCTTTTCCTTTAGAATACCTAGTACTACATGATAGTATTTCCCCCCCAAGACGATTTTGTATTTTATTTGAAGTTGGCAAAAATCTTTGTGCTAAATCCTTTGAGCATACCTCTAGTGATAGATGTCAGATCAGTGCTATATGGAAAAAAACTTTTATTTGACAGGTAGATGACAGGAAGAAATACAAGACATAAGTATAAAATCTTTCTGTGAGATTAGTATAATCTTTTGTTCTTTTATATATATGAGTTCTTCATTTTCTTTTCAAGATAATCATTTATATAATAAATTTGAATAAAACTAAAGCACTTTGAAGTGGTATATTTGTTCAAATTAGAATAGTTTGCTTAAGATTTATATATATAACTTAAATGTAATATAGATATATAAAGTATGTTATAAATATATATAATATAAATTTCTGACATTTTATTTAATATTCAATATTTTCATATTAGTAAATGAAATGTATAGATTAACAGACTATACGTACAGAATACACATAAACCAGGTAGCATCGTAGTAAGGTAGGATAGGATACATGGCCTATAATTGAATGAACAAGCCTGTAATAATTTTACCTATAAATACAGATCTAAAAATTCTTATTTATTGTAAATATTGTCTTATTCTACATGGTGTTATCTGATGAAATTATGTTCTCCCTACTACTACAAGAAGAGGGAATAAACCTATTTTTGACAAAATCTATCACTCCCAAATAACCTAGTCTATTTTATTGTAATTATCTTCTTTTTATAAATATCAGGATATTTTCAGAAATATCAGGAGTAAAGAAATAGTCAAAATCTCATTATATATGATTATATATCATTATCATTTATACATGCTATTCCATATACATATATACGTATACACACACACACACACACACACGTGTGTGTGTGTGTGTATTTGTGTGTATGTTAGAATTATCACAATCAAATCATTTTTCATACATATAAAAATGATAGTTTATGGATTTGCAACTTGCATCAATTAATGTATGAAAAATAAGGAAGTTTATACTCATGTGGGATTGTTGTTAAAATTTATGTCTAGAAGTAGCCAAACCTCTGCAGTGTTTTCAAATATGAAAACAGAATAAACAGTGAAAGCTCGGGGAGTTGTCAAAGAAAAATTACTTCTCTTCAGACACATTTTCATCTCAAGCTTCCTCAAAGGGCTTCACCTCAGAATCTTTTCAGTTGTCTGTGTATAACAGACAGATCTTTTCCTTAAATAAGTTGATTTGCCCTGCTTGGACACATATGATCACTTTGGGTATTCTCTGTTTTTTTTTTTTAAATCTCTTTTTCATAAGTCTCAAAAATAAGAATTGTCCAGTCAAGGCAGTAATATTAATATTTCATTTTTAAAGGTTTAAGCGGTTATCGTGATAATCAATGTAGTCATAGTGGCTCAACAGTACCAAGAAATACTTCTATTTCCATAGAGTAGAGTAATCAAAGCATATCTGAAGAAAAATTCCTGATCTCCTCATCTAATGTAAGTCTTATAAATACTTTCTCGAGACATAAAATACCCCCAAAGAGAGTGGAATATTAGGATAAATCAATTTTATCTAGACAAATTTTATGTTATCCAATCCCTAGTAAGATTCAACCAGAAAGACATGAGCAAAAAATACTTCAGTGATTTGAATTTTGTTGCAAAACTATTTAAAATATTTATTTTACTCAATATATAGTTCATATGCTATCAACATCACTCCTACTACATGTGATTTAGAATTGATAGATTTATTCCATTCAAGTAATTTCAGTTTACATACCAAAAACTTACTGTTATAAATTAATACTATAAAATGGTATCTTACCTTACACAGAAAGTTGATCTTAAAACCCAGAGACTGGGCATTCCTTGAGCCTGAGTTCATGTAGTTTCCAACAAGAAGAATCAACTCTAAGAGTTTGTTAAAGCTTTCACTTTTCTTCAGTTCTTCACATGCAAGAGTTACTGCTATGATACTTGGTTTGATGTTGTTGACATGTTCTTCAAAGGTGAGTTTGAAAAGGATGTTCATGAGACGAGGCCGTAACATTTTCACCGAACTCATCTGTAAGATAAGGAATTTCTATGTGAACATCTTTTTATAATGTTCTTTCATCTTTATTGGCGGCAAATTCATGGACAATATTCCAAGTTGACACACACTCAGCCAGTTCTCTCTGACATTTAATATATACTGCTTTTGTTTGTTTTAAACTTTCCAAGGAATATTTAGGTAAAGTTTAAAAACCTCAAAAGAGGTCAGATTTGTTATACAACAAACAGAATCATGATTATAACCTAAATAAAATACGGCTAAGTGTGAACAGCTTCTACATGTTAATTGCAAAGCCTTTGGTCATACATAGCATACAGATGTACAAAATTTCTTCCTCAGATAAAGTAGGAAAACTTTTATGTATAAAATTGAGTTAAGTGTATAGTTCACCATACATAGAGGGTATACATGATAGCCAAAATATGACTAATTTTTCCAAAGAAATTATCTGCTTGTGTAATGTTGTAGTCAGAGGAGTAATGGTGATGAATCATTTCATATTTTTGAGCTTATTACTTATATTCATAAAATTTGGTGAATATTTAAATATGTCCTAAAGAATTTTCACCTGCATGTCAAATGTCAATGTTAATAATACATTATTCAAATTTTTCTTGTTAGTTTTATTCAAAACAGTTCAACTTGTGTTTTAATTATATTTTTGTCAGAGTACTAATGCATATTTCAAATTCTCTTTGGTATAACTCCAATAACAATTGTTTTGAGATTTGAAATTCCTTTAGCTCCAAATTATTTAATTAGGTTTCATTTACCAAATGAAACCAGAGAAAGGGATGGGTGGAGACTAGGCACCCAGGAGCGTTTTCTGCACACACAATGAATAGACATTCTTAAACCTGCTAATTATACTCAATTTGGCACATGTGGCTCTGTCTCTTAAATACAAATGCTGAGCACAGACTAGGCACTGAGATATCTGCAAGCAGCCTGAAATACACTGAAAGCATGTCCTCATTTTGTAGCCAAAGTTGGTCCTCAACTTTGGATCCTTCTATCTGTCTTCCTGGAGTTCCACATGCAATTGCAACAGGGAGGAACTGTGTTAAAACACAGAGCACCCTTCTATTGTACATTCTGTTATGTCCATGTGATTAGGTTTCAAGTATATGTTCTCTAGCTGTTAGCATAATTTTGTAAATTTGTGGTACCTTTAAAAGTATGACTGAGCTGGGAGAAGGGACTCACTGGGTGCAGTATTTGGGAAGGTACAACTGTCACAAACTTTGCTTCCTGGTCTACTGTAGTGTGGACAGCCTATGTCACATACATCCAAGCACCATTAACTGATCTGCCCTGCCATGATGGACTTAAACCTGAAAACATAAGCCAAATAACCCTTGCCTCCCTGAAGTCACATCTGTAAGATATTTTGTCACATTTATGAGAAATGTACATATTACTCCTTCGAAAGCTACAAATGAATTCCTGGGTAAACTATGAAAGCTATAGTAGTGGAGCAAACCACTTCTCAGACTCACCTTTGACAGGAATTTGCCTAGCAATCGTGGCTATCTCTTTCTATGTGAGATATTGACTTCTATGTATTCTATTGCTTCATACCCTTCCAGGCAGATCTATAAAGTAAGTGGAGTGACTCTGGTCCTGCTACAGTATTTACATAGCTCTCATCACATTGGACTCTTTTGTTTCAAGTATACAAATTGCGCTCATGTTTCTTCAGTACTCTTTTGGCAAATACTAAGCATACTACCTATTTTAACTTGCTTACATATATCTGGAAAAACATGAAACAGACATGTGAAAAGTACTGCAGGCAATAAAATAGACACAGTTCTAGATAGGCAAAGAGATAATAAGTTCCAGAGAAGTTTCCTGGAAGAATTTGAGAAAAGTTTCTCAATAGAGAAAAAAAATACACTAATGTTTTAATGTGTTTATATATGAATAAAAGAAGACACACAGGAAAGAGACCTAAAGAATAATAGAGAGCAGTTATATGAGAATTGGTTTACAGGTTGGACAGATACATTTTTATATCTACAGGAGTGTTATACAAGAAACTGTGGATGTAGTCCATGTATAGTAAATGAGACTGGAAGCTAATCACATTAAAGTCTGTGTCATACATGTCCAAGTCCTTCTGTATATACACATGTATAGTAAATCAAGTTCCTGTATGTATTATTATGTCACAATGGATCTGTCTCCATATCTCAGTGGACATCCTTTCTTCTTTCAGTTTATGCAAAACTGGCCTGCTACAGTGTTCTGGATGTGGTATATCATCATATGTGTTTATGAAACCGCCTTCTCTGACTACTTTCTTGTTTCGTGATCAAATACTGGACCAAAAGCAGTTTAAGGGAGAAAGGGCTACCTTGGAGAAAGGTTGAGGATATAGTTCATCATAATAGGGAAGACATGGTAGTGGGAACATTAGGTGGTTGGTTACTTTGTATTTAGAGACAAGAAGTAGAAAGAAAAGAATGCTGACACTCATCTGGTTTTCTCCTTTTCTTATTTTATTCACTCTTGCACACTAGTCTAATAGATAATGCCATCTACAATCAGAGTAGGTTCTCAGCTTCTAGTCAGCACCTCTTCTCTGTTGAAATGTGTAGAGATCTTACAGGAACCAGTCTACCAAGGTGGCACTGGTCCAAAATCAACAAGGAATGTGAGCTTTAGCCAGATATGCATAAGCTTTCAGTCTTGTTTAAGTGCTAATAACACATTTGCACATTCATATTTTATTCTGTCTTGACTCTATATTTCAATTCTTGGCATACGACCTCAGAGTATGAAGTTGATTTTGTTCACTTTTTAATATTGCTTTTAGCAGGAATAGTATAGCTAACAAGTATATTTTAGTAAGAATAGTTATAGCAGTAAAATCAGCTAACATTTATTGAGGATTTTCCGTCAGACATTTTTCTGCATGAATGATTTAATTCTCCAAAACATCCTAGGAAATGTGTGTTGTCATTGCACTGCAACTATGTATGTGCGATTCTTTGAATGAGAAATATCCCCATATGCTCAGGTATTTAACACTGGTTCCCTCATTGGAAAAGCTCTTTGGGCAGGCTTATGAAATGTGCTTTGCTGAAAAAATTACATCACTAGGGGAAGACTTTTTGTGTTTACAATCTCACCTCACTTCCTGTTCAATCTCTACCTTATGATTGTGGGTGTTTATGTGTGTTCTCGGCTTTCTATTACTGCCTCTCACTACCACTTGCTTGAAAAATAAAAAAATTAAAAACTTTAGAAGTTGAAGTAGGGGTTGGTATAGATTTGGTTAGTGTTTGATTGTTCATTTTGTTTCAGGGCGTGTGGGAAGATGAATGTGCTTTGGTTCTGCTATGATATAAACCAAAGCAGGCTAAATCAAGGACTAAGAGAGAGACAGCAGAGGCAGATAGGATACAGTTTAGTATTGATATTAGTCAAACATAATTTTCTGGGTGAAATAATCTACCTGTTTTTCAGATCTTCACTTTTTAAATATGGAGACTTGGAAAACTATTGTGATTATTTTTCTAAGTTTTAGGAAGGTAGAATGAAAAATACTAGTTGAAAATATGAACATAAGAAAATATTACCTGTTATTTTGCATTTTGTTATTATCATTGAAGTGGTTTGGTTGGTGATTTTCTTGTGTGCCAATACTTCATTTTTTTTTTTTTACTGACAAAGACACTATTAGCTTCTGCTTATTATGATTCTCAATGTTAGACTAAAATTCCAATTATTATAATCACTCATGCAATACTGAATATTGTCAGTCTTTGCCCACATTTTAATATGTCCTTTATTGAACATATTTACCATTCAAATGGAAACTATATTAATCTATCTATCTATCTATCTATCTATCTATCTATCTATCTATGTGTGTATATTCTATACATATATATTATACTTGATTATGTTATTTATATACTACTTAAATGCCCTAACTAATTTATCTAAAGCCTCTATGTTTTACCCTCTAAATCTTCTCATTGGTGATAAAAATGATATATTTATGACCAGGAAGTAATGTGACCCTACAATAGTATTTATCAAAATTTTGAAATCGAGTTGAGTTTGATAATTATAGGAATAGATGCTTTGGAAGACAGAATCACCATATACACCAAAGTATAATACATGGCAGATAATGATAAATGATTAAAATATATGAATATATTCATTTGCACAAACTGGAACCACTAGTACATTAAGAAAATTCATAGAAGATAAAATCTAAGGATGGTGGTGCTGGCCTAAAATTACAGTGGATGGCAGGTTGAAGCAGAAGTTCAAAGTCACCCTCTGCTAAAAACAAAGTTAATGTCCCGGCTTGTGTACATGAGATTTTATAAGGAAAACTCACAAAGAAGACACAGATGTTTTGGAGAAGGCTAAAAGATCTTACATAACACTTTTTGAAACTAAGTGGTTAATCCTAGCAGTAATACTCAGAACCAATATGTATTTTAAGCTTAGGGTTTAAGGGAAATCTTCTTTTAATTCCCAGTCAAAACAAGAATCAAATATCTATACTATCCATGGCCATGGCATTAGTTGACAAGGAAGATACAGGTTTTTGAGTTTTACAGTAGTGAACCCAAGTTCCGGTTTTGTCCACTTATGGCTATATGACCAAGTAAAAAGTTAGCTAATGGTCCTCAGCAAAATTCGTTCATTAAATTATTTATACATGCTCCATAAGGCATAAGTGGGATATTGTATGGAACATGTCTGAGGTGTCAAGTGATATCAATTAAGGACAGAAAAATAACTGCTGCTGTTAGCTTTACTTCCTTTATTAATCCTTAGAAATTCCTAGCAAGAAGGACACAGGATCTTAATGTGTCTGCCAAACATGCAATAAAGTCTTTTCCAATCCACAATTAAGTAATGTGTGTCTGTGGTAGTTAATGAAGAATGTTGTTCATTATCCACTGGGTAGACTGAAAATATCATGCTCCATTTTTCATCCACAATAAACATAATGTACATTTCTTATTGTCTTAAAGAAAATCAAGAGACTGTAGAGAAAGTGACATCATTTGAGGATATCTCTATCCATCAAATACTATCTCTAGAACACAGCAACAGAGATTGTTGCAATATTAGGTGTGAACTTTAGCAGTCGGACTAGTATGTTTTGATGGACAAAAGCTGAACTGCCATTAGACGGTTTGACTCTTTAAAGGAGTAGCATGGATAGCCATGCTTACAAATAATAAAGAGCACTGAGCTACATCCCCAGCCACATATACATCTATTAAAAGGCTCATGTCTCATAAAGGCACTTGAGTGGTCCTAAGTGATATAAGTAAATAAAGCAGAGACTGCTGAAATGAATGTTTTTTGTTGTTCTTGAGGTCCCTTGCAGCATTTTAGTTGACTGGCATCCTTTATTTTATATTTCATTCCTTGAAGTGATGTGGGATGCTGACCAGGGTGTTGTATTATATAGGGGATTTATTTGTGTTGCAAGTTACTTGTCTATCAAATCACATCAAGTGACTCTCATTTCTTCAGCTTATGTGCACTATATTAAAAAAGTGCATTGACAGCTTTAGTGAGAAAACTACAAGTAGGTTATTTCCCCAAAGAGCTAGGTACGGTTTCATTGATATAATTTGAATTGTATATACTTCATAACTATAAAGCTGGTGCATGTAGCTCTAATAGCAAAATACCACAAGAATGCATAGGAAAAGATAAGCCGTGCTAAAAATAATGCATGAATGAGGAGAAGGGCATGCAACCTTTAGAGTTATTCACTTCATCTTTGATTAGTGTCTACCATATCTGAATAAAATGGAAACTTTAGTCCTTTGAAATTAACAGAATCTGTTCCAATTATTACATGGATGGCAAGAGACAGTCATTATTAAGAGATACTATTCATTGAATTTACAAAAAGGTTTATTCTTACTATAGTAAACAAGAGGAATTCATGAACATTAAAGGATGGATTTCTGTTCAGTTCACAGTAAAATTCAGAGGCAATGACTGACAAAATTCTATCTGGAATTACAGAGATGAAGCAGATACATTTGGGATGCACTGTTAAATGAATTTTCTTATTTTCTAACACACAATCTGTTTTCTAACACACAATCATTTCTTCAAGGGCAGGAACTCTTTTCTTTATCACTTTACTCCTTGCACTAAATCCAGTACCTAGAGAAAATAATCAATACAAGAATTCCTGGTATAGGTAGAAAAAGGGAAATGTTTGCACGTTAGCTGTCATGAGAGATGAGGACCATGGTTAATCTGTGAAATGAAGCTTTAAAAAATAGACTCTACATCAGAAAAATAATGATGTGGTGATAGAGAATATTTCCCCAAAGAAAGTGATATGTGGAAATTATGCATTGAGAAACATCTACTCGCCTTTAGTATGGAACAGAACACAATAACAATGTCTGCCCCTAAAGACACTGTAAACTCAGTGGAATCACACTGAGAAATTAAATAAGAATTTCAAAATATTCTTGTCAAAACACCTATTTGAGGCCACAAATGACTATTAAAACTACTGTGAAGCTGTGCTATTTTATCAGTAAATTCAACACATAAGGGAATAATAAGATAGTGAAATTTTGATATTTTAAAATGTAATGAAAAGTGATCATTTACAAAACTGATTGACAAGCACTGAACTACCATGAATATTAAATTATCAGGTGCTTTGATTTTACCTTGTTTTATTATAAAAGGTGACCACAATAAACAATCCTATCATGAGAATGGATTTATATGAGGAGTCAATGAAATGATCAGTAACATAAATACAGGGATTTGAGAATGACTCACAGTGAATTTTCTCTCAATTCATCAAAAATTCTTAAGTTGTACTTTCCTCAGATAAAATTAACAGGTGAGAGATGGCATCCACACGTGCAGACAAATGAAACCAGAAACAGTGGAATGTTACTCCCTCAAACACTGAACACAGATTTCGAGCAAAGATGAAGAAAAATGTGATTTTTTTCCTAATGAATATGCAAACCCAGAAAATGATGTAATAGTAACAAAATCTACAATTTCCCTTCTAAAACACTTGCTTTTGATATTATAAGGTGGGGGGGACTGTTTACCAGTCCCCTTTTCACCTAGTTAAGCTTTCTTTTCCAGGGTCTGTAAGTTGTTTTTTGAGTCTTTAAAACAGTTATAGCAAAAGGAGCTTATAGTTGTAGTTCTAACTCTTCTTTTGCTTTCATGTATTTGTGCAGAAGAAGACAAAAAAGAATTGTTCTGTCAGTAATATCACATAATTTGTTCTGTTCATTAATGATTTACAATTACAAAACTATCAAAACATCCTTTTCCCCCCTAGATTATACCTTGAGAATGTTTTTAATTGAAAAATATGGGTGATTTTGAAGTCAGAAAAAGAAAAGTACTGATTACTAAGAGAACTAATTACTGTCTTCTTTCCTCAGAAGACATGCTATTTTAATAGATATACACAGTATGGGTCTCCATCCCCAGTGCAAGACAAGTGGGAATTTCCATAGCTCTGAGGTTTGAGAGCAGCTGAGCTGCAAACACACTCTGAAGCATCTAAAAGCTCCAGCTGGGGGTTCTGACTGTCAGAGCTTTCAAAGATCTGTACTTTTCTTACAGTAAAGGTACAGCACATAATTACAATGGATGTACCAAATTCAATTCCGTAGGAGGTAGGTTGAAGGACAAGTCAGTGGGAAGCAATGCAGCCAATCCATTCCTTTAAAGATGAAGATTATTGATCACAGAAGGTGTAGGAAGTAGCATGTCCCTCTTGCTGGGAGGTCTGCCTCCACAGAGGGACAATCTCCTGCTTGATATTGTTTGTTTCTGCTTAATCCCTTCCTCTGTTTTTTTTCCCTCATAGTTGATTACAAATGATTATATGCAAGCCCAAGGTTGTGACAGTTTAGAAAAACAAAAGGTTAGAGAAGCTCACAATGCACACACTGACCAACTGACTCAGAGAAGCTTTATTTTATAATCTTGAAAGATATCTACCAGTTTTGTAAATTTCATTGTTTCTTATTGGTAGTAGTATTTTAATAAATAACGAAGTAATCTTATGTATGACATCCATCTTGCCCTAGCTGATGAGACTCTATTTTATCCAGGGAGTTATATATTAGTGGAAAGTCTACAGTATACTACTGGGCAAGGGGTACTGAAATAAAAGCAAGAATGAAATTCTCACTGCGTAAAAAAGCAAGACGAGAAAAAATTCCATTAAAATGTTTAAATCTCTCAACGTTAGAAAGTGGCATATGAACTGAGAGTAAGACAGGAGAGGAAAGAGTCCACTGGAGTTTGGATCTAAGCAAACATATTCAGCAATAATTTGGTAGGTACAAATCATGAGAGATATCAATATGGCTCATCTACTTATAGAACTTATAATCTAGAGAACATATTTAACTAATGTTTAACTAATAACTTCAAAATAACTTATTTACTTAAATAACTTAAGTTACTTAAATTAAGTTACTTAAATTACTACCTTCTAGAAAGCAATTTTTAGTAGTTATTTTCTTTATTTACATTTCAAATGTTATCCCCTTTCTCAGTTTCCTCCTGGAAATCCCCTATTCCATTCCTCCTTCCCCCTGCTTCTATGAGGATGTTCCCCTACTCTCCTACTCACTCCCGACTCCCTGCCCTGGCATTCCCCTACACTGGGGCATCTATTAAGCCTTCTCAGGACCAAGGCCAATCCTCCCATTGGTGCCTGACTAGGCCATCCTCTGCTATACATATGCAGTTGGAGCCATGGGTCTCTCCATGTGTACTCTTTGGATGGTGGTTTAGTCACCGGGAGCTCTGGTTGGTTGATATTATTGTTCTCCCTATGGGTTGCAAACCCCTTCAGCTCCTTCAGTCCTTTCTCTAACTCCTCCATTAGGGACCCCGTGGTTAAGCTACAGTTTCAAGAATGAGTTTCGAAACTGTTGGTAAGGACTGTGAACCAGAGATGATAGCACATGCAATGATTCTTAGAAGAAGGATTAAGTTCACACCCATAACAAATGAAATTCAGTATGTCTGTGTACAGTGGGCTCAGTCCACATCAAAGGTTAATAGCTAAAGTTAAGAAAAGTTGACAGTGTGAAGACAAAATGGGCCTGAGAGGCTAATATCAGTTATTACTGTGGTGATGGCTAGCAACATGTCTCAATGGGTTAACTGTTTGCTCTATGAACACAAGGACCTCAGTTCAGTCCCCAGTACCCATGGAAAGACACAGGTGCATGTATCTATAACCCCAGCAAAGGGGAGAGCAGAGAAAGTCACTGAGGAGGCAAGCATGTGGGAAAGCTGAGCTCATTCCCTGAGCAACAACAACAGCATTAATCCAAGAACAACACGGAGTAGGTACAGACTTGGTTCCCTAACAGGTCAGGACAGGATGCTAACTGGAGCCCATCAAGGAAGAGACAAGCTTAGGTGATACAAAGACAAAGCAAGTTTGGAGGCAGAACAGACACAGGAGGTCCAGAAGTGCTTTTGTCATGTTACTGGTAAGAAAGAGTTCATGGTAAATGAAAAGAATGGAAAGACAGGCAGAAGAAGAAATGTAAGAAATGAAAGAAAGGAAGAGAACGTGGTGATTGAACCTTATTTCCTGAAGTCAAGGAAACACGGAAGGGATTTGGTATTATAAATATGAAATTTTAATAAGAATATCCTATGCAATATTGGCAATCGGAGAAGAAAGCTGAGGCCAGGGGCTTTATCATGTTGAGGATTCTCTTATGAGTGAGAAGGATTCGGTTTTCCAATGCTCTCTTCACGTAGGCAACTGATATAAATAAAAGGGCTCAATAGGATGATAGCATTTTCTCACAGAGCTAATTTAATCTGATAATATTTTAGTGCATGATTTACTTTTCTGTCCTTTTAAAGTCTCTCGCTCATAGTTTTGAATGAAATATTCCTCATAATTCAAAAATATTTATTGCCTATGTTACAGAGATTTACATAAATTTAAAAGGCTAAGGTTATTAGTAATTACTATTAATTAATTATTAGGTTTATTATTATATATTTAAGAAAAGTGTGCCTAAAATTTATTTGGTAAGTCTCAATTAATTTTCTCTGGCAATTTACATAGTGTGAACTGCCTAGGATTAATCTAGATTCTCTCTGACCCCATCACATCAGATACACAGAAAAGTACAGTGAGAGTAAAGAGGGAGACTAGGACAAGTCATGTACACACAGACTTAAATATTTATGATAATGTGCATAAACAAGAAATCCCTTCCATTTTCTATTTTTGCCTTAAGTTACAAAGGTATATTGCTTTTTATGCTTCCCCCCACCCAATTTCATTTCCTCAGTGAGGTACCAAGGATATTCCTCCTGAAGGACCTGCTTGACAAACTAATACATCTTCTTAGATAAACTGCACTGAGGGAAAAATGGTTTCTGAGAAACTGTGTAGCGTACCTACAGTAAAACTCATAACCATCAGGATGCAGCTGAAATCTCAGATAGTGTATAGCCCTGCTTCAATTATAAGATGGATTTGAGCTGCTTAGGTTTCAAGTGTGGACTTGGGGCTACAAATTTTATTATTTAGCACTCTGGCAAAGTGCGACTAATTAATAAATAATACAGAGCCAATTCAGTTGACTAATAGATCTGATTTAAAAATGAGAGAAATATGCTCCCTAGGTCCATTATGTTCTATTTGATCCCAAATATGCTTGCCTGATTTCCTTTCCAAAGATTTGACAAATCTTTCTACCTCAAGGTAGGCAATAGCATGCCCTAGAATAAAAGAACTGTAAATATGAAAAAGCATTTACTGTATTTGCTAACTAGAACATACTCAGTCCCATCTAATTGAGGAATATATGAACAAGAGTTTAAAACTGCAAAGTAGGAACTCAGACTAATTCTAACATAATTATTTTGGAACATTATACAAAAGTTTGGATAAAGCCTCCTAGATATTACTTGAAAAACAGGTCCAATGGTAAATGGAAAAAAAAAATTTCTCTTTGTTTACAAATTGAAAAAAATTAGGAAGCCAGAATAAACAAGAAACCACAATATAACTGTTAACTCATACA
Source organism: Hylomyscus alleni (assembly GCA_019843855.1). NCBI lineage: Eukaryota > Metazoa > Chordata > Mammalia > Rodentia > Muridae > Hylomyscus > Hylomyscus alleni. Next base: position 18,010 of record JADRCC010146317.1, read on the forward strand.
GCAAAGTAATCTGCCCTGAACACCTGAATAATAATAAAAATCTTTTAGGGGTTGGAAATTTAGGTGAATGGTAGAGAGCTCACATAGCAAGCACAAGGCTGTGGCTTCAGATCCCAGCTCTGGAAAAAATAGGTTTTTGGTTTTGTTTGTTTGTTTGTTTCCAGACAGGGTTTCACTGTGTAGCCCTGGCTGTCCTGTAACTCACTGTGTAGACCAGGCTGGCCTCAAACTCAGAAATCCACCTGCTTCTGCCTCCCAAGTGCTGGGATTAAAGGCGTGTACCACCACCACCTGGCAAATAGTTTTATTAAAAAAAAAAA
>JADRCC010146346.1:0-14662 GCA_019843855.1 Hylomyscus alleni
AAAAAAAAAAAAAAAAAAAAGGTTTACCAGGTAAAAGAATAGACTGCCAATACTGACTACCTACTCACATATTGGAAAAAGAGATTTGAACACAAGCACTTGTCTTCTGACCTCTACATAAGGGCGGTGACACAGCCTCATACATGCACAGAGTAGGCACGCACACAGTGACACACAGAGACATCAACATACAGATACAGGGACAGAAAATAAATTAAAATGTAGCAAAAATTTTAAACAGACAACATTATATTACTCCAATTTTCACATGTTTTTTAAATCTCATTATCTAAAGAAAAACAATACAGCAAAGTCCAGTTTGTTTTTAGAACATTGTGGCAATTTAATATGTTATTTAAACACTTATTTTTATTATTATTATTAAAGGGGTGACTTAAGATATAGCTGAGAAGTTAAGAATACTGACTGCTGACTCTTGCCTACTCTTGGATCCTTTTTCTCCTCCTGCTTGCCTTGTCCAGCCTTGACCTGAGGGTTTGTGTTTAGTCTAGTTGCGCCTAGTTATGCTGTATTTGGTGACACCACTGGGAGGCCTGCTCTTTTCTGAGGGGAAAGAGAGGAGCACTGGATCTGGGGGAGAGGGGAGGTGAGGGAGGAGGGAAGACTGGGAGGGTTGAGGGAGGGGATATTGTATACTGGCTGCTCATATAGAGGACTCAGATTCAATTCCCAGCACCAACTTGGTCGTTTATAACCATCTCGGTCACAGGTGATCTGATGCCCTCTTCTGGCCTCTGTAGGCACATGGTGCAGAGACACATACATTAAGAACACTGCTGCACTTAAAATAGAAACTAAATGAGAAGATTCACAACCATGCCACACAGTGCCGGCTGGGGAAGACACCCAGAGGTGCACCAGCTGTGTGCCGCCCCCCACCCCCACCCCCACCCCACAGCAGGAGCCATTACACAAGTATGACCTAGACAGATGGGAGAGGAAGAGAAGCCTTGTGAGGAGAGGTGGAACTGGAGACACAAGGGTAGAGAGGAAAAGCATGCAGTCAGGCTGCTGCCTGGGACCGTGTTGATGTCCAGGGGCTGTGCAGAGATGGCCCTGCCCCTCACTGACTACAGCATTCTGGAGAGTTGTTCACATATCTCACAGATGGCAGCACTCAGAGAATTGGGTCTTGCACCTCACCTGGACAGCACAGTAGAGCTGACTCTGGTGGCATGGGTGCAGGTGAGCCACCTCAAGGACATGAGAGTAGGGGAGGTGGCCCCGCACCTTGCCAGCCATAGCGTTGAGTGAGCTAGCCCGGAGAGCGCTGGAGAGCTCCCCCTGGTGGTGTGGGTGCAGGAAAGCTGGCAGGCTGACCAACTCAGCTACCACCCAGGCTCAGACACAGGGCTTCGAGTTGGCCCACCCCAACATCTACCTCATCTATGAACTCCTGAGCATGTGAAGGGGCTTGTCAGGCAGAACCAAAGCTGCAGGATCTCCACGACACAGAGCAACAACAGGAGAACCAAGAGGACTCCCAATGAGAATCTAGTACTGATAATGTAAGAGAAACCAAAGGCCTCAAACCAAACCAAGGACTCATTGCAGTGAACATTTGTAAATGAAGATGTGTGGACAAAATGGTATAGTGTGGGACACACTGTGACACTACAGCTCCCACGATGGGATGGGAAGATGAGTGGGATTGTGGTACATGATGTGACAGACCCAAAGAATCAATAAAAAGTTTTTTTAAAAAAGAATTCAATTACTTTTCAAGAATCTTATTGTCACTAAAGTGAGTGTCCATTAGTATGTGTATATATCTCTATATAATATTGTTTTATTTAAGTCATCATAAATACTCTTTTTTAGGAATACTGTTTGGTTTTTATTTACTCTTTGAAAGCTTCACACATGTATCTTGATCATATTCACCCTCCTTTCTCCCTCCAAAGCACTATGGCTCCTGCCCAACACACCTCCCTCCTTTCTGACTCATGGCCTCCTTTTGTATTGAAAATGGATTATTCTTTCTCACATAATATATCCTGGCTATGGTTCCCCTCCCTTTACTACATTCAGCTCCTCACCCATCGAGATCTACTCTTTTCTGTCTCTCACTAGAAAATAAGTATGTTTCTAAGAGATAATAAAAAAAATATAGTAAAACAAAACAAAAACTAAATATCAGAGTTGGACAAAACAAACAAACAGAATGAAAAGAGCCACCTCCAAAACAACAACAACAACAACAACAACAAACTCACTTGTTTGCACACTCAAAAATTGAGCTGGAAGCCATAATACATATGCAAAAAAAATCTGTAGGGTAAAAAGAAAAATGTGTGTGCGTATGTGTGTGTGTGTATTAAAAGTGGGGAGCCCTGTCATGACATTGTGAGACAAGGAACCTCCAACGAAGCCATCCATTCTACCTCTGTTGCCTTCTACAGCTGGGCACGCAGCCTGCCATTAAGAGTATTTTGTTTCCCTAGTGAGTCTCCCTTGGAGAAAACAAAATTTTCATTTGCAAGTGCTTTTCAATTGGAGACCACTTCTGGGTTAGGGATAGATAGAGCCTGGTGTTCATCTCTCCTTTCAGCCATAGAGTCTGAACGCAGACCTATGCAAACCTGGCTTCTGTACCTTCATATGTGCACTGATCATGTTGCGTGTTCTGGTGTCCTCGATCCCCCCTGGATCTGCTGCTCTTCTGCCTCCTCTTCCATGGGATTCCCTGAACTCTGACAGAAAGGATTTGATAGAGATATTCCATTTAGGTTTGACTGTTCCAAAGTTTTGCACTCTCTGTATAATGTATGGCTGTGGGTCTCTGTATTTATTCCCATCTGCTGAAGGTGGTAGCTTTTCTGATGGTGGCCAAGTGAGGCACTGATTTTTGAGTATATCAGAATGTCATTAGGTGTCATTTTACTACTATTTAGTTTTGTTCTTGCTGTTTTTAATTTTTAGAACAGTAGTATTTGGTTTTCCCCTAGGTTCTGGGCTATCTAGTCTCAGGTTCTTGGTCAGCCAAACAGTATCGGATATGGGTTCCATCTTATGGAGTGGGCCTTAATCAAATCAGTTATTGCTTGGTTACTCCCAAAAGCTATGCAACACAGCTACATTAGCATATCCTACAGGCAGATACCATTGTACAAAAGGTTTGTAGCTGGTTTGGTGTTTCCATTTCTCCTTTGGTAACATGCAGAGGTCCTTCCTGTACGAAAGACACTAACATGAAAGGATTAAGATTCTATGCATGAAATGGCTTGATTTCTCTATCTTCAATAAGATGTGTAGATGTTGCCTTCAGCAATAGGGCTATGCTGTTAGTTTGTGGAGAGCAAACTATAGCCTTGGCCACAGTCTGGATTATTTGGGAATTTCCATTTGACCTCTTTGGTCAACAACTCAATTATATGTAACCCAGTCTAATTATTGCAAGCTTCACTAGATGGCAAGAGATGGCCTATTGGGGCTCAGTCTCCTCTGTCTTTTGGTGATTTCACTAGATTACACATATATATATATATATATATATATATGCTTGTAAATGGTATTAGGTTTTCCTAACAACCCCTCAAATGGCCCTTAATTTTAGTTGTCCCTCTCTATATTCCCTCTCTCATTCCCACTGCCCTCCTCTTCTTCCTCCTCCCCACTTAATCCTCCAACTCTAGCCCCACCCATCAAAACGTGACTATTTTCCTTTCCTAGGGAGATGTATCTGTATCCCATGGTTCCTTATTCTATACCTAATCTCTGTGGCTTTATTAATTGTAGCTTAATTATCATTGATTTAATAGCTAATACTCACATATGAGAAAATACATACCACATTTGTCTTTCTGGGTCTGGGTTACCTCACTCAGGATGGTTCTTTTCTGCTTCGACCCATTGACATGCAAATTTCATAGGTTTTTTTTCCTTTTTTAACATCCGAGTAATATTCCATTGTGTAAATGTACCACATTTTTCTTTGTCCATTCTTCTGTCAAGGGGCATCTAGGTCGATTCCAGGTGCTCACTGTTATGAGGAGAGCAGCAAAGAATATGTTGAGTAAGTGTCACTGTGATAGAATGGAGCATCCTTTGGGTGTATACTCAGGAGTGATAAAGCTGTATCTTTAGGTAAATATATTCCCATCTTCTTAAGGAAGATGCCACACTGATTTCTGTAGTGACTGACCAAGTTTGCAGTACCACCAACCATGAATGCCTGTTCCCCTTACTAAAACCCTCACCAGTATGAGCTATCACTGGTTTTATTGATATTAACCATTTCGATGGATATTAGATGAAATCTCAAAGTAGTTTTGATTTGCATTTTCCTGATGGCTAAGGATATTGGACATTCCTTTAAGAGTTTCTCAGACAATTGAATTTCCTCTTTTAAGAATTCAATATTTAGATTTGTAGCCTATTTTAAATTGGGTTATTTGCTTTATATACACATATATATGTATATATGTATGAGCTCTTTATATATTTTGACATTATCCCTTTATTGGATGAGGCTCTGTTTATTAACTGTTAATATTAGTGTCCCTGCTAACAGCATTCTATTCAGAAAGTCTTCCAATGCCAAGGAGTTCAAAGCTATTCCCACTTTCTCTCTTATCAGATTCAATATATCTGGTTTTATGTTGAGGACTTTGATCCACCTGTAGTTGAGTTTTGTGCAGGGTGATATATATGGATCTATTAGGAGTTTTCTATATGCAGCAGTCCAAACTGACAAGCACCACTTGTTGAAGACATTTTTTCCTCCAATGTGTGTTTTGCTGGCTTCTTTATGAGAAATTATGTGTCCATTGATGTGGTGGTTGGAATAAGAATGACCTATTTAGGCCCAAATATTTGAATACTTTGTCATCAGGGAGTAGCACCACTTGATTGATTAGGAGGGATGGTTTTGTTGGAGTAGGTGTGGCCTTGTTGTATGAAGTGTGTCACTGTGAGTGACACACTTTGGAATTTCAAATGCCAGGCCCAGTCTCTGTCTTCCTGCTGCCTGCAGATCCAGATTAGAACTCTTGGCTCTCACGTCTGCTTATATGTCACCATGCTCCCTGTCCTGCTCCCCAGCATGATGACAATGGAATAAACTTCTGAAAGTTATGAGCAAACTCCAATTCCATGATTTCTTTTATAAGAATGTCCATGGTCATGGGGTCTCTTCTCAACAATAGAACACTAAGACAATGGATGTTTGTATTTATATCTGTGTCTTCAAAATTTTTCATTGATTAATGTGTCTATTTTTGTGATGGTATCATGCTATTACTATATCTCCATAGTACAAATTGAAATCAAGGATGATAATACCTCCAGGAGCTATTTGATTATTCAGGTTTGTTTTAGCTATTCTAGATTTCTTATGTTTCCATATGAAACTAAACAATGTCCTTTCAAGACTTGTGAAGGATTGTTTGGGAATTTTGATGGGGATTGCATACAATCTGTAGATTGCATTTAGCAGAATGGCCATTTTGACTATGTGAATCCTATTGATCCATGAGCATGGGAGAGATCTTTCAGATCCCTAATATCTCCCTCAATTTCTTTTTATCATGCAAGTCTTTCACTTGCTTGATTAGAGTTACCACAAGATATTTTATATTATTTAAGACTATTATTAAAGGCTTTATATCCCTAATTTCTTTCTCAGTCTATTTGTCATTAGTATATAGGAGTGATACTGATTTTGTGATTTTTGTATCCAGCTACTTTACTGAAAGTGTTTATCATCTGTAGAAATTCCCCAGTATGGTTGTTATACCCATATTTACTGTCATATTATCTGCAAATAAAGATATTTTGACTTCTTTCTTTCCAATTTATATTCACTTGATTATTTTCAACTATCTTATTATTGTAGATGAGACTTGAAATTCTAAACTTAATATATATGGGGAGAGTGGACATCTTTGTCTTGTTTCTGATTTCAGCAGAATTGATTTAAGTTTTTCTCCATTTTAGTTAGTATTGGCTATGGATTTGCTCTAAACTGCCTTCCTTATCATTCTCTTGAGTATTTCCCTTGAATCCATAATTTCTCCAGGACCTTTATCATGAAGAGTATTGGATTTTGTCAAAGGCCTTTTTTGCCTCTAATGAGATGATTATGATTTTTCCCAGTTTGTTTATATGGTAGATTCCATTTACTGATTTTGATATATTGAACCATGCCTGCATCTCTGGGATGAAATCTACTTGATAACAGTGGATGATCTTGTTTGATGAGTTCTTGGATTTGGTTTGCAAGTATTTTATTAAGTATTTTTGCATCTATGTTCATAAGGGGATTTTGTCTTAATTCCCTTTTATTGTTGAGTCTTTATATGCTTTGAGTAGTATCAGAGTGACTGTGGCCTCATAAAAGAAGACAATGTCCCTTCTATTTCTATGTTATAGAATAATTTGAAGAATATTCGTATTAATACTTCTTTGAAAGTCTGATAAAATTCTGCCCTAAATCCATAAGGCCTTGAGCTTCTTAAAATTTTTTAAGTGTTTATCTAATTTTGATTTAACTTTGGTAAGTGGTACTTACTGAGAAAATTATTCATTTCCTTTAGACTTTCCAAATTGTTAGCATATAGGCTTTTAAGTGTGTTCTTATGGTTCTCTGAATTACCCTATTGACTATTAGGTAGTCATTTCTGATTTCGTTAGTTAATTTAGATAAAGCTTTGCCTGTCTTGTTGATTTTCCCAAACACTCAACTCTGTTTCACTTAGTCTATATATTGTTCTCTTTGTTTCTATTTTATTGATTTCAACCTTAAATTTGATTAGTCCTTGCTGTCTACTCCTCTTGTATGTTTGTAGTTCTTTTTTGTACTAGAACATTCAGGTATGCTAGTATGAGATCTGTCTGTTTTTTAATGTAGGTACTTCTATGAACCTCCAAGCACCTCTTTCATTGTGCCCCAAATGTTTGGATATGTATGTGTTCATTTTCATTCTAGAAAATCTTTAATTTCTTTATTCATATCTTGACCTATTCTTCATCCAGTAGAGAGTTGTTCAGTTTCCATGAGTTCGTAAGCTTTCTGATTTTTTTTCTGTTATTGTTGATATCCAACTTTAATCCATGGTGATCTGAGAGGATGTGAGGAGTTGTTTCAATTTTCTTGTATCTACTGAGACATTCTGTGTGTTCTAGTATGTGATCAGTTTTGGAGAAAGTTTCATGAGTTGTGGAGAAAAGGTATATTCTTTTGTGTTTGGATGAAATGTGATGTAAACTTATGTTAGGTTCTTTTGGTTTATAACATCTGTTAGTATTTCTGTTTAGTTTTGGTCAAGATGACCTGCCCTTTGGTGTGAGCGGGTAAGGTGGTTTGAATAAGAATGGCCTCCATAGGTCCATAGTGATGGCACTATTAGGATGTGTGCCCTTGTTGGAGTAGGAATGGCCTTGTGGAAGTGCATCTATGGAGGAAGTGTGTCTCATTCACTTCCTATGACAGAAGTTGTAACTAGGAGTAGGGTATTGCTGTATAGACCTGACCATGTTTTTGTTTGGAGGAATGTGGACTCTGGGACATTGGGTTAGGGAAGCAGTAGAATGCTTTAGACAGTGGTACTGATGGGGACTGATACAATGGAGGCCTAGCTCAAGAGGTTTCAGAGGAGAAGAATCTTAGTATGTGGCCTAGAGAGTATTTCTGATATTTTGGTGAAAAAAATGTGGCTGCTTTCTACCCTTGTCCAAAAAAATCTGCCTGAGGTTAATTGACAAGTTTTAGATTAATTGCTTTGACAGAGGAAATCTCAAAACAGCCTAACATGGACTATGTAGCATCATTATAAACATTCATGCTTTTGCAGACTTATAATGGAAAGGAGTAAGGTGATCAAGGAAAAAATAACATAATATATAATTGGAGGAGAAAAGAGCAGTAGAAGGTGGAATGGTGTTAAATCCTGTACTCAGGGAGATAAACACATTAAAGAAGAGTCTGATGCTGAGTGGAATAAAGGGAGCCGTGACCTCAGGGCAAGACCCCATCCAGCTATGTTTTCAACTTGTAAAAGGAATTAAAGAAAAGCTTAGGGCCAGGTCTTGTGGTGCACAGCCTTAATTCTAGTACTCTGAAAGCAGAGGCCTGTAGATCACTAAGTGTGAGGCTAGCCAGGTCTACAGATCAGATTCCAGGACAATCAACCTTAGGCAGTTAAGAAAACCATCAAAAACAGAAAACTGATGAAGATGTCATTGAATGAGGGGGGTTATGTTCCAGCCCCAGCAAGCAGCAGAACTTGGCAGTTTCAGCCATGTGGTTCTGGCTTTAGAATCAAGGATATAAGAAAAAAAGTTATGGGGTCTCCCTTTGTAACTAAGGAAAGCTGGTGATATCAATCATGTGTCAGGGATGTCTCTGCATGGAGGCTTAAAGAGGGTATGATGTAAAGCTGTGAAGGTGAAGCCTGGATTGCCTTGGAGACCCCAAAATGCTGGAGATGCCAAAGCCATCGGATACCTGCTGAGGAGAGCTGCTAACAAGGAGTTGAACCAGCCCAAGAGAAAAAAGTGTGTTGCAGTTAACAAAGATGAAAGGAGTTGGAGATCTAAAGAGCACTTTGACATCAGACATGGAGATGCAGAGTTTGAAGTTTGCCCTGTTAGCTTTCAGCCTTGCTTTAGTCTAGTATTTCCTCACTATGCTCCCTGTGAGAGTGGTAGTATATATCCTGTACCATTACATATTAAAAGTTTGTGATCAGGGGTTGAATAGGATTATATACATTGTATGAAATTCATAAAGAACTAAGAAAAAATAAAATACAAACAATCCCTGCAACTGAAGAACAAGCTGCCTTCATTAGGATTTCTATTGCTTTGAAGAGACACCATGACCATGGCAACTTGTATAAAAGACATCCACTTTTGTAAAAGAAACACTGTTATACCTTAAATTGCACATCGACCCTTACACACTGATAGTGGGAGACTTCAATACCCCACTAACTTAAGCTGTAGTCATGTTTGTTTTATAAAAGCAGATGTCCTGGCATCTAGGCCATAGATGTTCAGATTGAAGTGTCATCTTGGTGGATTTTTCCTTTGATGAGTATGTAGTGTTCTTCCCCATCTCTTTAGTTTTGGTTTGAAGTTTATTTTGTTAGATATTTAAATGGTTATATATTTAGTATTTTGATTATTATGTGTTGAAGGAACTTTCTTTTCTGGTCCAGTCTATTTGGTATTCCATATACTTCTTGTACTTTGATAGGCACCCCTTCCTTTGTGTTACAAAAATTTCCTGATTTTGTTGAAAATATTTTCTATGCCTTTAACCTGAGTGTCTTTTCCTTTCTTGATTCCTATTATTCTATTATTTGGTTTTCTTCATAGTGTACCAGATTTCCTAGATGGCAGAGAAATTTTAGATTTAACTTTTTTTTTTTTTGACTAGTGCATTCATTTCTTCTAACATGTCTTCTGTGTCTCACAGTCTTCCTTCTCTTGGATTCTGTAGGTGAAGCTTGCCTCTGAGGTACCTGTTTGAATTCCTAAATTTTTCATTACCAGAATTCCCTCAGTTTGGGTTTTCTTTATAAGTTCTTTTTCTACTTTCAGGTCTTGTGCTGTTTTATTCATTTCCTTGTACAGTTATGTTGTGTTTTTGTAGATTTCTTTAAGGGATGCATTCATTTCCTCCTTAAGGACCTCTACCGTATGCATAAAGGCAGTTTTAAGGTTTTCTTCTTGTATTTCAGCTATGCTGCAATACGCAGGGTCTACTATGGTAGAGTGGCTGGGCTCTGGAAGAGTCTTGTAGTTCTGACTATCATTGATTATGTTTTTATGTTTGTTTCTAAGCATCTGGGTTTGAGACTATTGTAATTCTAGGTGCTGATATCTGGTCTTGGACTTGTTGAGTGGGTGCTTTGTTCCTTGGTTCCTTTTGTCCTCTCTGATTCTTACACAGGTGTGGTGGTTGTGTGCTGTCTGGTAGGGAATTCGTCTGGTATCCTGATAGCTATGGTCACTGGGCATTCCAGGCACAATGTGTTTTTAGGTATCGGGAACCAAAACTTAGGAATGAGAATGGGCTATGAAGGGTGCTGAGGGCCTCCACAGGAGGGTGGAAAGCAGGGTATTTCACCATGATCTGGCTAGTCTATCGGGAATGGGGCCAGAGAGTGAGAAGAGGTCAAACTAGGTGGTCTGTTATAGAGCTGGGGATGACACTGCAGAACTGGACTTGGTGGACTGGAAGAAGAGGTGAGGAGCCTACCTGTTAACCTGGCCTGAGTAGTCCGTGGCTTCTCAGGAAATGCCTGATGGAGTTAGGGACTAGCACAGAGCAATGATTTGAGGGAGGGAAGCTAGTAATATACTGAGAGGGAATGTAGCAGGACGGGAGTCTGCAGAAGGTGATCTGCTGCAGAATTGGTGATGAGGCTGGGGGATTGAGTTTGGAATAGAGAAGAGAGGCAAAGATCTGCAGTGCAGTTAGCCTGCCTGCTTTCCTGGCTGGGTTATGTCCCTTTCATGTATTTTGTAACCATTGAATCTACTCAGTGCTGCTCATATACACAATGGTGTGGAGTCATCTCCTGACGCAGGGTAACCCCAGTGGCAATTCCCAAAGAAAATCCATTCTGTCTTCCCTATCAGCCATGTACAGTCTACAGCTTCTTAGCTAGGAGTAGGGTCTCATGATAATATCCACTTCAAATTATTTTACCACTATGACAAAAATCTTAAAATAAGACTATGTTAAAGATGAAAGCCATTTTAAAATTCTAAGCTAATTAAAGGGGATTTTAAACATATGCCTCCATCATAGTGATATGAAAAGAACAACTGAGAAGCTTCAGTCACTTTTTAGATATTAAGCCTTTATAGAGAATAACCTAAAATCCCCCCTCAATTCTCTGACTCACTTGAATGCATGTTAGGAAGTAGAGAACAAAGGTGTTCGTACCCTCAGTCTCAGCCTCATCCAAAGAGGCACACAGGGATCTCTAGACCCCTGACATTTATAGAACATAGTTGCTGCTGCTCAAATCCCATCTCCCAGAACTCGCTGAAACCTACACTTCTACTCTAAATAGCGTTCACATGATTAGTGCAGCACAGAACTGTACTCAAGATATTTCAGGCAATTGTGGAAGATGCATTAGGTCTTATCAGGGTTTTAGGGCTTGTCCAGTCTTCCTTCTTCAAGGAACAGTCCTCAGATTGTGTTTGCTCTTCTACCCCTCCCTGAATTTCAGACTACATCTAAAGTACTCTGAAGTCATCACCCTACGGATTCAGGTTAAGTCTTTGCCGGACCACTAGAGTTGCTTTAAGGGTAGCTTGTGAGCAAACCTGCCAACTCAGCTCAGTGTGGGTCTGTATGAGGAGGTGAACTGGATACTGTGAAACACGAACTTTATTCTGAGATAATGAAGGCCTGGAGTCACATCAACTCCTTTGCTCTATCAGGACTGAGAAAGAATACAACAGAAAACAGGTAAGCATGAAAACAAGAAAAACCAGTGTCCCAAGTAAGTTAATTGTTTTGTTTCTCCTCATTATACACTAGCTTCAGTTGGTTTCATCCCATGAACAGAGAAAGATGTCCTACTTACACAAGTCTTTATTATGTCAGTAGAATTCCTGGTCTAGGCATAGTGTCACCTGCCTTCAACCGTAGCACTCAAGATGTATAGAAAGGAAGGGGGGAGAGAGAGAGAAAGAGAGAGAGAGATTGAGCCATTTGAGTTACATACATAGCAAGACTGTCTCAAAAAAATAAGTAAATATATTGTACTTCTGAATAATGAAATTATTATTAACTCCTAAATTCAAATAGACTAATAAATGAAGTGTGGATTAAATGTCTTTTAGGCTCTCAGTCTCTAAAGCCGAAAGCTTGGGGAACACAAATACCATATGACCGTCTGATTACTCTTCCTCGCATTGTGTTCTTCAGTAATGTATCCACTCACCCCTTTTACCAATTGTCAAAGTGCCAGAAGGCTCCTGTTGAATCCAGCTAGTGGGTTCCAACATAAAAATAACTGGTTCAACCACAAACTGGAAGCTTTTCATCTAAGCTAAGCTAAGAATAGCCATACAATAGGTTTTTTTTTTTCTGTCCTTTAATCTCTTAGTTACTTATGACTGTGAATGTTTTAAATCTCCTTTGCCTTTCTTCAGGCCCTTCTTCACCATGGCCACCCTCGCCCTTGTTAAATTCATTGTGAATTTTGTTGGGCCCCCTCTTTCATTCCCTATTAATACAAACACCCGAACTTTCATCACTACCAGATTCCGAGTGTGCAGGAGCGTCTGTGTGTATGCATGAGTGAATGTGTCTATGTGTGCATGTGCATGTGTGACTCTAGTTATGCTGCATACATAAATTTACGTCTGTATGTCTGGAACCAATTTAAACATCTTCTAAATATTGTATATCCTGAGAATTCATTGGGGGTGACCTGGATGCCAGATTTTATAGTAATCATAATAAGAACCTCAGTTTATATTTATTGAGTGTTTACTATGTGTCAGGCTCTATCCTAATTGCTTTGGGTTTATTGGCTGTCTAATCCTCTTAACAACCTAGAAAGTAAATACTACTATCCTCACTTTACAAATAAGGAAACGGAAGCACGCTGAGGTGAAGGTCAGTCCTGAGAATGTAGATGAGCTAAAGCTCAAATGGATTCAGTTTGACTCAGAGACTGGACTCGTAACTGCCATTCCTGTTAAACACAGGCTCCAGGAAAACACTGTCCATAAATAAGCTCTTACATTGATGTATATAACATTACAGGATATAAAAAGCTTTTATATGAAAATGCCCTATTAAATTAATGGTTAATTTACTATTATTCCTATTTTACAAATGTACCAAAAAATTCAAAGATTAATGGCCTTATTTACCCAAGGTCATTAAACTAATGAATAGTGAATCCACATCTCCATCCAAGCAAAGGAAATTTAGATCAGAAGACTGCTTTCCCATGGGCTCTTTGTCTAGAGATAAATGTTTGAAACTTTGATAAAAATAGCTAGCCAAATTCATTCTCTGTAACTTTATAGCATTAAATGGCAGCCTCTGGGCTATCTGGGGGACATTAGCATTAATGATCAATTAGCATTATAATTTATTTTATTTTCAGTTTTCAAATTGTCAGAGTCTCTACCAAAATTGTTTTCTTCCTTAATGTTCCTTGGCTTTCAGTCTCAGGGGTGGAGTCTGACTCCACCACCAGATGAATGAAATGAGCAAGAGCCAGGTGGATCTCCCCCAACGTTTCCAGCTTCTCTTTTCAAATGACAGGTTAACAGTGATGTGAAGTGAGTCTTGGTTGCTTTTGTCTGGGAAAGCCAAAGTGTGATTTTACAGGGTGTGATTTTACAAGGACCCATATAACCTCAAAGCAAGGGGACAAACGAAATGAAATAGTTCTTTGTTGTGGATTCACTTACACCCATTTAAGTGAAATATACATGTCTGAAACCCCAGTGCCAACGGAATGTGACTTTATCTGAAACAGGGTGGTGACAGACCTAGTTAGTTAGGTTTACAGAGACAGAAATGGGGCTTGCTGGGTTAAACAGAGCAGAGGAAATAAGGTCGGATGGCCATGGAAAGGGGTGGAGCTGAGAGGAGCTCGAGGTGGAAGGTGGATATCTTCCTCATTGCACAACACTCTCAGAGATCTAATCAAATTAGAACAAAATAAACGAACGCGCACTGGATTTGGAGGGACTGGTTGATTTTGTTCAGTGTTTTTGCTGTCCTTCCTGAAAGGAAGGAAGACATGGAAAGGTGACCATATGGAGACAGGCAGAGGTTGGATTTTAATCCCCACGAAACAAGGTGTGTTCTCCCGTGGCAATGAGAAGCAATGAGAAGCTGCAGTAGGCATGGAAGGATTGTTGCCTGGAGCGCCTGCGGAGAGAAGCTCTGCCAATACCTTGGTCATAGACTTCTAGTCTCCTGAACCCTAGGAGAATGAGCTCCACTTATATGAAGCCATCTTCTTCACGGTCATTTGATTCAGCAAGTGTGGGAAACTCATTCATACTTCCCTTCTTCTCTCTCCCCATCTCATTTCCACACTCAAAAACTTTTTTCAATACATATGTACATCTAATAAATATTATACAGAATGTAATAGACGAATATATCGCCTATTTTATGAAACCGCAAAAGATCTCAGGGAGAAACTTCGAAACCAGACCTAGAGAAGACAATAAAGACTTAAAGACATGGTGACCATTTGATTTTTTTAAATAATTAACAGAAATATGAATTCCTACTGAAATTCATACATTTCATGCAATTGGAGGACTCCCAGGGTATGATCCCCTGACAGCAGCCAAGAAAAAGCACTTGATAAATCCCTAACGATTTTTTTTAGTTTAATCTTTTTCTATTTTTTTAATTTGTTTTATTATTATTATTCTTTAATCTTTTTTTAACAATCCAGTCATTATCCCCCAGCTGGGCTGCCCTCCAACAGTTTCTCATCCCATTCCTCCTCCACCATCTCCAAGAGGATGTCCACACAACCTCCACACACCCACACACCCACACACCCACACAAGCCACACACCCACACACCCCGCCAGGCCTCCCCACTCCCTGGGCCCTCAAGTCTCTCGAAGGCTAGGTGAGTCTTCTCTCACTGAGACCAAGAGCCCTCTCTCGCTGCCCCCCCCC
>JADRCC010146363.1:0-10914 GCA_019843855.1 Hylomyscus alleni
CTATAAGCTTTAAACCACTGCTAGGGGAGAATGGGCTCCTTCCGTGGGAGCTGTGCTAAAGTTATGCAGGGAGATCGAGAGATGCACTGTTCACTGCTCATTCCTGGGGTTGTCTTTTTGACTATACAGATGTGTTTTGGTTATTCATGTCCTTATACATAACCTCAATAAACTCATTGGTTCACTAAACTAGACATAGGTGAGTTCATTTTTTTTTGATCTGACATTGATATTTGTACACATATAATCTTAATCTCACTTCAGAAAACTAAAATTTTCCTCCTTTAAACTCTTCAAGTCCTGAGAGAGATGTAAAGAAAAGACAGCACAGACCTGGGACAACTGATTCATCTGACCTAGTCTGGCATCCTGTCCACATCTTTGTAAGTGGTCCCTTCTCAATTATCTGATTTCTGCATTTCATATTTTCCCTACCAAGACTAATTAACTCTAATATTCTTCCACATTCCTCTTTTCTCCTCACATTTCTTCATGGTACTTTATTATTTTGCCTACTATGTAATTTTACCTTTTGGCTTTGTTTATTGTTACCCTCTTTGCTGCAGACTGTCAAATCTAGCAAAGCAGATACTTTTATCTGTTTTAATCACATTAGATGCTAAGTCTTTACATACATAGGGCTCAGATCTCAAAAGGTTTTCCAGGAATTAGTTAAAAATTTCTATTTCAGTCTTTGTGTAATGAGAAGCCACATAATAACTTTAGACAAGGCAATAGAATTTGATTTAAAATTTTAACATCCCTGTGAATGAACATATTATGGAGACAAGAAGAGACTTTAAGGAATTACTTAAATGTCCCACATGATAATGCAAGTAACAGCCTAGAATAATATGGTGCCTGTGGTTATGGTGGAGGTGGTAGTGGTGGCGGTGGCGGCGGTGGCAGTGGTGGGGGTGGCGGTGGGGGTGGTGGTGGCGGTGGCGGTGGCGGTGGTGGTGGTGGTGGTAGAAAAGTAGAAAACCCAGTTATATAATGGAAAACTTTTGGAGTATCCCAAACTGTAGGTCATAAATGAAATGTGTTCATCACTCAAAGTTAGATGCATTTGACTGAAGGAGGATGATGTTATCAGCTCTCTAAGCAGTGATCTCATTAGGAATTGCCCAGGATCTTATCTAAGCAACTCATAACACATGAATACAATTTGAGAAAGTCTCCATTTGGAATCCTACAAGATAGGAGATTTTCACTAAGGCACAAAGCCTTATACTGCATATTTGCAGAACTGAGCTGTCAAAGCACCATAGGAACTTCTGAGTAAAGTGACTTTCAAATAGGAACCTGCACATTTAAAAGTAAAATGGCACAACTCAGAAGCCCATTAATCCAAATGGTAATGTACAATCTATACTTTGTAGTCCAAAGATCAGTCATTTTCCCCCTCCAGAAAATACTCTATGATATTAGTAGATAATACACTTCAAAAAGTGATTTCACATGTAGACAAGCTCTGGTTCAGTAGCAAGTAATTGTATGTCAAGGTTTCTGAAATGGAATTAAAATTTGAAAGAAAAAAAAAGGATTTGAGTCCTCTTTTGTTGTGGTATTTAGAATAGTTTTATCCAGGAGCATCCTCAATACTTAATCCATGATAGAAAAATGGCATCTTACCTCATATATTATGCTAGGCAGGTTCAAAAGGCTTTCAGGAGGCTCATCAAAGACATTAACTCCCAATTCTTTATGGAGTAAATTATTCTAGTAATAGCATCTATAACTCCTAGTCTTTTATTCTTTGAAATAGGAATGTTATAACATATTATTCTAAGGATCTTTAGAGTAGTCAGTCAGTAACCCTGAGTAGGCTTACAGGCTACATAGTAACTTCAAAATATTCCTACACAATGAATAAATTATGTTGGAACCTATCTACTTCTGGAGATATTTCTTAGATTTTGAGTTGTGTGGAATCTGTGGGATAAGTTCTGCAGTGGAGAATTAATGTTAAAATACCAATCCCATAATAAGAGGCTTAGGAGGAGTCTGGAAGGGATGAAGGACAAGACTCTAGTGTGGAATGATGAGAAAATTTCACTAAAGTCAAAATAGTGGTTTCCAAGTGTGTGCTTGTGAATTCATGCCAACTCACGCTGGGGATTTATTTGACCAAGGTGAAATGAGAAGAATATAGGAAATTTGTACTGTTTGCAGCCCTACAATAGTTCAGTGGTTTATTATGAGCATATGTTCTATTTCCTTCTTTTAAAAATATTCATTCTTTCATAAAATGAGAATATAAACCAATGACATATAATTTTGGGTGTGTGTGTGTATGTGTGTGTCTTTACTTGACAAGATATCATGTTGTTAATACTATGTCAATCTATTTGATAGGGTGAGGAAATATTTTTAACTTGTGAAATATAAATTGGTTTTTATCTTGCTTTGGTGTGGTTTTTGAGATGGATTCTTCTGTAGTCTAGCTTGGTCTCAAACTAGCTATGCAACTGAGGATGACCTTGAACTTCTGAGTATCCTATCTCTATCAGCTGAGAGCTGGGATGACATGTATTCACTACCATTTCGAGATTTATGCAGTGACACAGGCTTTCTGCATGTTAAATAAGTACTTCACTAACAGATCTACATTTCCATCCCATACTTACTATTTTCAGATTCACACATCATTCGATGATCTAGGCCCAGGCAAATACCACTCTCTTGCCACTGAGATTTCATAGCATATTACCTTGACAAAGACAAAGGTGCCCACAACTTTGGCCTTTCTCTTTTACTTCATTCCTGCAAACTGAAGTGAGGAATGAACACACTCCTTTCTTACCCCAGTGTGGATCTAAAACTGATCTTAACTGTGCATTGGCTATGCCAGCAACTCAACTACCTACTACAAATGTGACACTTTTATTTATATTTATTGAATGCAAAAAAAAGCAGCTGCCTATGAGCCTAGACAAACCATATTATATGACCACTGACTCAACTGTCAGACATGCCAGATGGCTAGAAAGTGGGTCTTTATGCTGGATTCTGATATGCTTCCCTGTCATTTCCACATAATAGGTTTAGCAATGTAAATTAAGGCTGATTCTTCCCCTGTATCACAAGACAATGTGTCCACTTCCAGAAAAGTAATTCTCTTGAGTCTGACATCCTTGCTTCTCAGTACAGTTTCTTTTTTTAAGACAGGGCCTCAGATACCTCAGGCTCTAATGTTATTATGTAGCTGAAGCTTTAACCTTGAACACACGATCCTCTTGTCTCCACCTCCCACTTGCTGGGAATATAGGCGTGTGCCTTCAGGCTCAGTACACAATTTTATTTCTCTATAAATTATAAAATTAATCTTCAGAGGCTTCTCTTCAAGACCAAATCTTACATCAGATGGAATATGGTCATTTCTTATTCGTCCATTGTTTTCATGATCATAATTTTGTGAGCTTATTAGGTATATTAAGGTCATAACATATAAACATTGAATCCTTATAACATTGTTCCTCAAAATTTTTGAGACAAGAACTCAAGTAACCCAGGCTGGACTTGAACTTACTTTATATCTTGCTCTTCCTACATCCACTTCCACGTTGCTTGAGTTATTAAAAAGTACCATCACATACAGTTTTGTATGATGCTGAGGATAGAACTCAAGATATATACAATAATTCAACCACATCCTCAGTCTTGCTCATTGTTTTAGGAAATGCTATGTACCACCAGACAGATTGCATTTTGGATGAAAGAAGTATGAATAGTGAAAACACATTTCTTGCCTTTAAACAATCTTTAACATGATTCAAAAATGAGAAATATCCAAAAACATAATAATAAAATAACTAACACATATTGAACACTTACACATTCTAACTTTTCTGAACCTTATCATCCTATTAGGAAGGTGTTATTGTTATCTCCACTTTTCAGATCAAGAAACTGAAACATGAGTAGGTTAAAAAAAAAAGTAAACTCCCAGAGCACACCAGTAACACATAACAGAGCTAGTGCTAACTCCTGATAGTCTGCCTCCACAGTTTGACCTATTAACCACTGGATTATAATAAAGAGTATAAGTACATAAAAAAGTACATCATTAAAGTTATTACTCCTCTTTAATGGCAAGACAAACACACACACACACACACACACACACACACACACATATTCAGAGCTTATAATGTTGGGCCATGAGAGTGATGGGGATTGTAAGTGTATTTAGAGAGGTGATTGGTCCAAGAAGCCTTCTTAGAAAAAATAGTCCTGTGCCAAGTCTTGAATGAAAAGGAGCACAATTGATTGTCAGACTTGCTGTTCTTAACCTCAGACAATTTAATAAGAAAATGGTCTTAACAAGATTTAAAACAATTATCCTATGATAAGGTTGTCTGGTTCTTGGCCTCATATATAAATTTGAAGCAATGCTGGCACATGCATTCTGCAGGGACACATAATTAAAAGGAAGTAAGAGCTTATTTACAAGACTTTATGAAATGGACCATAAACTTTAGAAATTGGCCACAGCAATTGGAAAAGCAGTTAATCTTACAGGACTGAAGAATGAGTTAGCTATTAAGAAGAAATCCCTGATAGAGAAATCAATGCATCTTAGATAAGCCCCCGATGTAAGAATGGTGGAAAAGTGAAAGAGCAGCATAAAACCAATCCCTTACATTATAAAATACACCAGGCATTGATTATCACCAAATGTTATTTGAAAATAGCAATGAAAATTACTACTGCTTTGCCCCTTTCTAGTCTATTACCTTAGACACTCGGCCTCCAACTACACACTTTTTTCCTCTCTCAAAGATAGTTGGTTTAGTCAAACTCGATGAAGCTTATTTGGTTTTATCACTATTTTGATATCTTGCACTCCGATCTATATCTCAACCACCAAATGACATCACTACGCTTACTTTCCGTCTTGTTTATAGGCTTTACTACTTCATATGGGGATTTCTTTTAGACAAAAACAAAATGGAAGTAATTATCTTGAAATATAATGCATTTGCTTTCAGAACCATCATTCTTTTGAAAATGTTTTGTATTAATAATCAAATGATTGCTTTTCTTCAAACCCATATTTTTCAGATGGGAACTTTTCACTTCTATTCTACCAGCTAAGGCTAAAATTAACTATGAAAACTGAAGTCATAATCATTTTATGAACCTATTCAGGGTATATTCTTTCACCTATTATTAGCACATGAAAAAATAACTGATTCAGCAAAGAAATACTTTTTTAAAAGTAAGCCATTAGGTTTTAGTCTCTTTGGGGCTAATTTATACAATGAATATACTTAAGAGAGATGAAAATTCAGCATCTAGCATAACATGGCTATGTTTCTGCAACAACAAACCTTTCAATAAAGGTAAAATTATATAATTGGAGGTTTCTGCTGTATATCCTTTGGCAAAATATCTTTGCTAATGTTTTAATATTGTTTCATGTCTGTGTGTATAAGTTTGTGAATGTGCTTGTGCCACAGTGTGCACAGTCCAAGAGCAACTTCTGGAAATCTGTTCCCTTCTTCCATGTTTTGTGCGCCAAACTCAGGTCAGGCTTCAAAGCCCATGCCCTACCTGTTTAGGCATCTACTGATTCCTGAAATGTTCTATCATCCAAGTTTTTTCTATATATTACTGTCCAGTGGGCATTTAGAATCTGTGAGACATGGTCCTTGTGCCACAATTACATGTGTCTATAGCCTAACTTGTTAGGTAGAAGCTATATCTCCGTTGTTCATTGCCAGTATAGTAGAAAGTTAACCTCCATAGATGTAAATTTTGAAAACATGAATATATCAAAGTGCCCTCCATAGCTCTGAGGGGTTGTAGTACAACAACAAAATTAATAACACCAAAATATACTCTTACATAACTTCATTCATATAATAGTCTATTGAGGCATTTTCTTTGGGTAAGCCTCTAAATAGCACAAAGTGAGAAACATTGACAAGGTCTCATACAGTTGAGTAAGGTTCCATTAATTATCAAGTTTCAAAAATACCATAGAATTTCTAAGAACCAACATTTATTAAGTATATATTATAGTCTAAGTCTCATATGGCATAGTAGAGACAGTAAAATTAAGGTTTATTTACTTTCTCAACATGTTATAGTCAATGAAGATAATAGACGAGTGAATAACCACTAACTAGTTCTAGTAAAGCCAGGCACAGAATACCATATTAGGATTCAACCCTAGTTCATGTATACTTTAACTCTCTATATATGTGCTCTCCCTACACTTTGACTCTACCTATATTTGTGCTCTCTCGATACATTGACTCTACATATCTGTGCTCTCTGTACACTTTGACTCTACCCATCTATGCTCTCTCTACACTTTGACTCTACCTATCTGTGCTTTCTCGACATTGTGACTCTACATATCTGTGTTCTCATCTTTTGAACACCTTTCACCAAACAAAACAAAACAAAACAAAACAACAAACAAAAAAACAAAAAACTTACAAAGGAACAAAAGTTCTGATGTAATCATTTCCACAACACCAAGCAATTTTGTATAAGGTATAGGTAGAGTCTAGGAATATATAAACAGGTCATGAATGTGCCATATATAACATTCCATTTATGTTACATGTAACTAAGATACAATTGAGTAAATTGATACCAAAGTTGATAGATGCAATCTCTACAAATTCTTCTACACTGATATTCCATTCAACAGATGTCATTTTTTCCCTAGTTTACGTTTCAGTTAGACATTAACAATTCTTCAGGAAAGATGACCTTAAGGATCTTTGACTTTTAAAAGAAAGTAGCCTCTAGCCTAGACTTATTAGGTATTCATAAGTGAAGGGTTTGCAGCCCCTTCAGATGAATAACAATATGAACTAACTAGTACCCTCAGAGCTCCCAGGGACTAAACCACCAACCAAGGACTATACATGGTGGGACTGATTGTTCTGGCAGCATGTGTATAGTAGAGGATTGCAAAGTTGATCATCAATGGGAGGAGAGGCCCTTGGCCCTGTGAAGGTTCTGTGCCCCAGTGTAGAGGCATGACAGGGCCAGGAAGCAGGAGAGGGTGGGGTGGTAAGCAGGGGGAGAGAACAGGAGTTTGTTTTAGTTTTTGTTTTGTTTTTATTTTATTTTATTTTTATTTTTATTTTTTGGGAGGGGAACCTGGGAAAGGAGATATTGTAAATAAAGAAAACATCTAATAAAAAAAGATCAGCTTAAACATGATGATGATCACCTATATCTTCAAAAAAATTATCTTCTAAGAAAATTGCTGCCACCTACTGATTAGAATGAAGAAAAAAACTGCCATCCCCGACTCCTCTGGCAATCATGGAGCCTGCATGTGTCTGCTGCACTAGGTCCTCTGCATATATGTTGTGCTATTTTGTTCAGTTTGAGGATTTTGTTGGGTTCCTAACAGTGGAAGTGGGGCTGTCTCCAATTCTTTTACCTGTTCTTTGGACCCTTTTTCTCCTACTGGGTTGCCTTTGCCCAGCCTTGATATGAGGGTTTGAGCCTAATCTTGTTCTATGCCTCTTTCAGGAGATATCCCTGGGAGGTCTCCTCTTTTTTGAAGGGAAACAGAGGAGGACTGGATTGATGAGAGAGGGAGAGTAGGGGGTGGTGGGAGAACTGGAGGGATGGGAAACTTCAGTCTGGATGTATTGAAAACAAAAAATAAAAATAAAGAATAGTAATAGTAAATACAATCCTTGAAGAGTTGATATTTCCTACACTATAACTTATAGTTCATTCTTGACTTTTTGTTTCTTGGAGACTTTTTTTTCTCTTAGGAGAAACATTGTTGTTTTGGTTTGATTTAGGTTAAATTCAGGAACACATGCACACACACACATACACATACCCAACTAAGAATTTTCTCTTCCTATTATCACTGAAAAAGAGTGAGAATAGATAGAAGGCAGACATGTTTCTTCCAATGTTTTAATCATATTAAATAGATTTATATAGATATATCATATATTCATGTTATAGAATAAAAATAGATGTAGATAACAGAAGAAAGCAGCAATACATAGTGCTCACATGATCAGATCAGAGGCTTTGGAAGAACTTTAGCATCAGACTGAAGTATACATGGTCAGCACTTTGTCATTCATTCAACAACTATAAGCAAGAGATCTTCATTGTATGTCTAGGATTGTGCTGTGTGGAAATGGAAAAGTGACAAATTTACCAAAACCTCCACTTTCAAGACACCTCCATTTTAGGAAAGCAGAAAGACAATTAGTCAGGGAGTACACATAAGGTCACTTCAGATACGTAATAGTAATAGCCTTGAGAGGAAAGAAAATCAGATTAAGAAACATGGATTGATGAAGAATCTCTTTTGAATATCGAGCATCTAAGATAATTTGGAGTGAGTGGCATCTAGTATGTTCTCTATCATTAGAAGCACTTTCTCTGTGAATGTTTCTAAAAATTACTTTATTGTTGTCAGGAAACTGTGATGAAAGTGAATAACAAAAGCCCCAATATGTCAAAGAACACTGTTGTTCCTCTAGTGGATATTGTGCCTCTTGAAACTGTCTTTTAAGACTGTTTAAATACAACATGATTTTTTGAAAAAACAAAACAATTTGAATGAAGCACATCCCTGTAATTTTATGGTGTTCCCTCACTGATCCTGGATGACTAAGTCTTTCCCACAGCAGTGAAATGCAATGCCTTTCTCCACTGGAAAAATCCCTGAATCAAGAAGTGAACCATCTCACCGTGTGTGTTGCCTTTGAATGGGAGCTCCTGTGAGTGTCTATAGCAATATGTGGTGAGTGTTACATTCTCTCACAGCCTCATGCATGATGCACTCTGATTTTCACCCCCATTCCTTCTTCCTTCAAAAGATGCTATTCTTCTAGGAAAAGGCAAACCACTAAGATCAACAAGAAAAAAGCCAGCTCACTCTCAAAGCTGCCTCTCCTCTTTGTTCTCCTGACCCTGACTTGCCAGCTCACTTTCCAGTTTGCCAGGTCCCCTTGGTCTGTGCAGAGGTCAGCCTCCTTTCCTCTTCCCTGCCTGAACATTCTTTTAACTAAAAGCTTGGGCTATTCAATCTCTACTGCCACCTAATATTTGATATACCTCAATCCTGAGTCAGAAATTCAATAGAAACAGGGTGTAAATGAAGAAGTACTATCCAGAGCATTTATTTCATATCTCCTTACATTTCAGGCAGGTGAGGAGGACAAAGGTAATTAGTTCATTTTAGAAATAGAAATGGAGGCTTGGAAGTTTTAAAAAAAAGCAATACGGAAGTCACTGAGTATGTCAGTGCTGAACGTACCACTACTTCTAAAGCAACTAAACCCAGGTCATATTTCTAGGAATGTGAATTGAAGTATTATTCAAACATCCTTGTGTAGAAAACTGTTCTTTGGTCATCGGCAGTATTGGGGAAGCAATATGTCTAGTAGTTAAGAGCATTAATGGCAAACTTGGATTCCCAAGATGATGAAAAATAAGACTGTGATTTTGTTAGTTGTATAACTTGACAAATGACTTCACCTGTACATGGATGTTTTAATCTGTAAACAGAGAAATAATAGTAGCTTATTGTATTATCCCCACTTGTTTATACGAGTCTTTGGTACACAGTAAGTACTCAATAAATATTCTCTATTACTAGTAGCAATACTAATAATATTTAATACTAATATTTTCACTGTTGACTCACTAATTATGTCAAGGCCAATTTCATATTAAGAAGTCATTTCTGACAGGGAGTAACTGGGACCAGCAGGGCCAGCACACAGGAACTCCGCCAGCCCAGTGGCTCAGGTTCCTTCCAGTCTCTCTGGGCTGGTGTCCTGAGCAGATCTTGGGCTCAAACTCTACAGCCAGTCCCTCAACCAGAGGAAGCTCCACTCTTAGGCGCTCTGATATGCCCAGGATCAGAGGTGAGGAGGACCCAACATCTGTCTCAACACGAGGAGTAACTGGGACTAGCGGGACCAGGCACACAGGAACTCCACCAGCCCAGTGACTTCCCGTCTGTCTAGACTGATGTCCTGAGCAGTTCTTGGCCGCAAGCTCCGCAGCCAGTCCCACAACACACAGAGGAAGCCCCACTCCCAGATGCTCTAACAAACCCAGGATCACAGGATCCCAGAATCACAGGATCACAGAGACAGCTTGACTCTGAGGAGTTCTGACACAATCAAGATCACAGGAAGGACAGACTCTAGTCAGATTTAGCAAGGGCAGGTAGCACTAGAGATAACCAGATGGCAGGGAGCAAGCTTAAGAAAATAAACAACACAAACCAAGGTCACTTGGCATCATCAGAACCCAATTCTCCCACTATAACAAGTCCTGGACACTCCATTACACTGGAAAAGCAAGATTCAGATATAAAATCACTTCTCATGGTGATGATACAGGACTTTAAGAAAGACATAAATAGCACCCTCAAAGAAATACAGCAGAACACAGGTAAACAGCTAGAAGCCCTTCAAGAGGAAACACAAAAATCCCTTAAAGAACTACAGGAAAACACAAACAAACAGTTGAAGGAAATGAACAAAACTATCTAGAATCTAAAAATGGAAATAGAAACAATAAAGAAATCAGAAAGATAAAATCAAGGACTAGACAAGGCTGCCCACTCTCTCCCTATCTATTCAATATTGTACTTGAAGTCCCAGCCAGAGCAATTAGACAACAAAAGGAGACCAAAGGGATACGAATTGGAAAGGAAGAAGTCAAATTATCACTATTTGCTGATGATATGATAGTATACTTAAGTGACCCCAAAAATTCCACCAGAGAGCTCCTAAACCTGATAAACAACTTCAGCAAAGTAGCTGGATATAAAATTAACTCAAGCAAATCAGAGGCCTTCCTCTACACAAAGAATAAACAGACTGAGAAAGAAATTAACGAAACAACACCCTTCACAATAGTTACAAATAATATAAAGTACCTTGG
>JADRCC010146365.1:0-15227 GCA_019843855.1 Hylomyscus alleni
GACGGCTTTCCACATCTCAGCGCCCCCGCCGCCGGCTCTTGCGGCGTCGGGCAGCTTCCCACATCTCCGCGCCCCCGCCGCCGGCTCTTGCGGTGTCGGGCGGCTTCCCACAAGCCTCCTTCCATTCAATCCCTACCTTTTGTTTCATCTGGAATTTTCAGCTGTTTTTCAACTACATATTCAGAAATACAAGAGTAATTAACATACCAAGGACAACTGAACAAAAATAACATTTGTTTCACACTTAACATTGCTAAGCTTCCAAATCAATAGTTATAGGTAACTGTATTTTTACCTTCAGAACTCCCATTCCAACCCATCCCAGCACCCCCAAATCTGAAGTAACACAAATACTATCAGTAAGGAAATAAGTGAAAGGAATTGTATAACATCTATACAAAGAAATACTATTTAGTAACCCAAAGGAATTATTGATCTGCGCAGGATAGAAAGTCCTCAATTATTTCACCTCAGTTATATCAGTGAAAGCCAGACTTTCTTAATTATTTTTTCTATCTATCTATCTATCTATCTATCTATCTATCTATCTATCTATCTGTTTAAACATGTGAATATATACATTTTGCATGCATGTGAAGATCAGAGTTCAACATCAGATATTTTCCTTGCTTTCTGTACATCTTTTTTGAGAGACTATTCCTAAGACTAGTATTCACTGACTGCCTATCCTAGCTGACCAGTGAGCTCCAGGGATCCACCTGTTTCTATCTCTCATCCCAGGCTCTGGGGTTAGAGACATGCTCAGCTGTGCCCAGCTTGTTTTCTAGGTACTGTGGATGCAAACTAAAGACTTCCATTGCTTTTACCAACTAAGACATTTACTTCTTGCTATGTATACAAAGCTCTAGTCCAAAGAATAAAACAAAGAAATGGTTTTCACTATATGGTTGTATACTATAGGGTTTGGTAAACAAAGAGATCTTGTGAAAATAAAAAATCAAATCTACTGAAAAAAGCAATGGGTCAATGTGAAGTCATTAACAGAACTCCTTTAAATATGTACTTAATATCATCATTTACATTTATCAAAATTTCATCTTACTTTAAAATGTTAATCAAAAAAAAGATAATAACAGTTATTTTCTCTTAGCCTGGTGAATATAAATCATGATTTACAAAGGAATTAGATAGACATTAGGGAAAAATATATTTTTTAGAATACCAAAAATTCATTTCACACATATCCCTCTTGCACAATATTTATACTTAGATCAATCTGTATTTTTAATCAATTTGAACATAATCATAGATACAGTAAAAAATATATAATTTTAATAAGTAATAAAATTGGTAATATTTTGAGTCATGGTTTTTTCCTTGGTTCAAAGTCATAGTAATTAAATATAAAATAGAAACTAGAAAATAAAAGTTTCTGGTGAAAAAAATAAGCAAGTAGAAAATAATAGAATAAATCTATCTATGGAACAAAATATAAATTTGTAAAGTATTAAATTTGCTGACTTGCAGAAACTGTGGTGACCTGGGGTTTGGCACATGGGGATTTAGAGGGGAAGATTGGAGCAGTAGGGTGAACTGAAAGCCAAAAAATCACTCAAGAACACTGAGTAAATATCACCATTGCAGGAAGCTGCCTGAAGGAGGCTAGCTAGAAAAACAGTGAGTCTCAGAATACCAGGTTCAGGTGATAAGATATTGCTCAGTGGATAAAGAGCTTGACAAGGAAACAACAAACTCACCACTCTCCATCAATAGATTCCTCAAACTAAAATTCAAAATCACTTGGAGAACTCTTGTTATTCAATCCTGACAAAGTTATAGACTGGCAGTCTAGCTATATGTGCTAGACTGGCTTTTAGTACATCAATGTGGAAACCTTTCACAATGTGTACATAATTACAGAATTATTGAATATGAAAATAAACAAATACACGGTTATGTAAACTGTGTTACCCAAACCTTCTGTGCATGAATATTTGAAGACATACAGTTCTTTGTGGTGAGGTATCTGGACTCAACCTTCACTTACCTAATATCCAAAGGTATGCTGGGAATGGTGCATTCATTTCCTTCTGGGTAAGATTCTTTAAATGAATCATCATGATAATTCACCTCTTTTTAATATATGCCTGCAAGTATTTTACACTTTTAAAGCTTTAGATACAAGTGAAAAGCATCAAAGATCATATATCACTTTCTGTATCATACTTTTAGGCATTACTGAATTTTGTAGTAAAGAACATATGAACTACGTACTCCAAATATGTACTGAGCTTCTAAATATAGTTTTCTAACTATGGGCTATTCCATCACTAGTAAACAAGTTTAACCATGAGTTTTTATCAAGCTGAATTTCAGTATCCTAACAAGCACTTGATTTCACAATGTTATTAAACTGGAAGAACAATGTGC
Organism: Hylomyscus alleni; assembly: GCA_019843855.1. NCBI lineage: Eukaryota > Metazoa > Chordata > Mammalia > Rodentia > Muridae > Hylomyscus > Hylomyscus alleni. The sequence goes on from JADRCC010146365.1 coordinate 2,392, forward strand.
CATTCCCATGGAAGAAACAGCACTGGACCATAGAGACTTCATAGTGGGCCCTTTTATACAGATCCCAGATATGATTGCTATAATTCATGATAATTATTCTATAATTATCCAATTATTCCCCTGGTTCTCTTACTCCTAAACACTCGGTTGTAAATTTTACACTACACACAGGTAAAATAAATAAGACTAGTTTATTAATTTTTAAGTGTGATTAGTTTACATTTGGCTCTGATTCGCCCACCTGTCCTGCTATAGTTTTACAAATATTCAAATTAGACAAGTATAATATGTTTATCCTCGTTACAATATGGTGCCTTTCACATAGTACAGAGTTAGTACTGATAAAGGGACTGAAGCCAGAATTGGGACTGTGATGGCTAGTGTTAATTGTCAACTTGACAGAATCTAGAATCCCCGGGACAGGCCTCTGGGCATGCTTGTGGGGGATTATCTTGATTTGCATTAATTGATGTGGGAGGGCCCATCTTGGCTGTGGGCAGGACTGCTCCTTCAGCAAGGGATCTTGGACTCTATAAAAGGATAAAATGAACTGAATAGCATCAAACACCCACTGCTCTCCCATCCTGCTTACGGATAACACGTGACTGGCTGCTTCAAGCTCCTCCCACTTATCCTTCCCTGATGCACACTATACCGTGAACTGTGAGCTAAAAGTAAACCCTTTCTCCCCTAAGCCCTTCCTTTTGTCAGAATATTAATCACAGCCAAAGGTGTGGCAGCTGTAGGAACTGAGTCCAGGACTTAGAAAATTCCCTTACATTTTACTGCTTTAAGCCAATTAAACATCAAAAGCAAAAATCAGGGCATGAGTGATATAAACGTCATGCAAAAATCTGATAAACATGCTAAAATAGATCTGTTACGGAACGATCATAGACACAGACTTAAAAAATACATATTAAAGGAAAACACAGTACAAAATACAACCATGCACAGATTTAAAAGTAAGGAAACTGTATAATAACGTAGAAAACTATGGCATGAAAAGTGCAGCACTAAAATATAAAGATTCAATATTTGAAAAACCTTCTAAAATAGACACAAATAGTAGTACCAAGAAAATTCAATGATATACATAGGTATTGAGAAAAAAAACCTAAGTGCAAACCAGGGACAAAATATAAGAAATACATAAATGAACACTCAATAAAAGTGGAGGATAGACTGGGGATCTTCATTATACTCCCACTAGGAATTGGGGAAGAAAAGCATCCCACGGGATGCCAGGGAAGTAATAATAAGTGGAAAGGCCCAAATTTAGTTACCTTAAAAAAGGACAAATATTCATTCTTACTCTAGTGTTTCAGGCACTTAGATTAGCCTCAAACTTTTTATGTAGCCATGGATGACTTTGAACCTCTAACCTGGCTACCTCTACCTCCTCCAACTCCTGATTGTTACATTGTCAGCATTTCAGGCATCAGCAGAAGCACACCGGGTTTTATGTGGAGTTCAGGATCAATCCCAACACTATATGTTCTCAAAGACTCTCCAAATTGTGTAATATACATATATGTATATGTAAAATTTCAAAGCTGAAGAAGAGAAATACGATCACCCAAAAGAACAAGAGACCAACATTAGTACTGTTACTCTGCAAAAATATCCAGAAACTGGAACCCTTTTTCAAAAGTAATAAAATTCAACTGTTTCAACAGCATGTTTCTAGGATTTAGTATAATGAACCTATACATTCAGTAGAACTCAAACTCCAGAATTGGAATATTAGAAACTGGAATTTTAGCTGCTTTCTTCCTTGGGGTACATATGGTCTTTTATTCCTTTTTAATGTTTCAAAGCAGTAGTGAGCAACTGAACCAAGCCCACCACTCAGACTCAAGGGTAAGCAATTGATCTTCCAGAGTACATCCATTGACAATTGTAGAGTGCTTGCATTCTTTCTCCCTCCCTCCCTCTCTCTCTATTCCTGCACTACCTCCTTCCCTTCTTCCTTCACTTTTTTCTTCCTTCCTTTCTTCCTTTTTTTTTTTTTTGTATTGTTTTTGTATTGGTTCTCGTTGTTCTGACTCACAACCCTTCTGACTCATTTTCAAGCATGCTGGAAAATACGGATATTCACCGTCGCACCAGATAAATATTGTTTCCCTGATTCAGAAATATTACCTTGGGATTAGTGACAGAATAACTATATAACAATCAATAACATCGAATTGGAGGATTACCTAATGAATAGATAGAGCAGGTATGTTCCTGCCTTTCTTAGATAAATCAACCAAACATCAAACAAGAGAGCGTTCAGTGTATTTGAATAATCCAATTAACAAGTTCTTATTGGTGGGTATGCATTGTTCATCAGATCAACCTTCTTTATAATCCTACATGAGATTTTTGGTTTTTAAGTGTTCCTATGTTAGGGTACAAAGGAGAGTTAGATACCACTAAATTACAAATAATAAATAAACAATGTTCTCCCAAAAGTTTAATAAAGTCATCAGAAACAAAACACAAGTGTTAAAATACCAAATTCACAGAACTAAAGTAACATTATAGATAGTTTTTTGATTAAAAAATTTCAAGAAAAATGAAATGTTCCTTAAATCAAACAGAAATACTACACTTCCAAATATTTATTGGAACTGCTGAAGTCACCCTTAGACATAAATTTAAAACATGAAAAAGAATGGAGAGAGACACTTTATAGTAATAAAAAGAACTGCTTATCAAGAAGATAAAAAAATCATGAAAGTTTGCATTTAATTGCAGCCTTCTAAAAGATATAGGGCAATAGTAACAGTTACGAGATCAAATAGGCACGTTTATAATTATTGCAGAAAAGTTTAACACTCTGTCAGGAACTAATTTACATGATATTTGATTGATGAAATCATGGTTCAATCATACAGTGTCATAGTTGGTGCTCTTAAAATTTTTATAGAGCTCTAGCTTTAACTGCATATATAAATGTCTGTGATACATTTACATTAAAAAATCCATGCCTATGTTACCATGTGCATGCCTGGGTCTGTACTATGTAAACAAACTGGGAAAATGCATGCTAAGATATAATGAATGATACTATATTTTAAAGATGTGTGTGTATGTGTGTGTGTGTGTGTGTGTGCGTGTGTGTGTATGTGTAGTTTGGACAAAATGTCAGGTCACTTGAAGCTGAATTTACAGGGGTTACAGGACCCTACATGTGGGTGTTTAGATCAAACTCAGGGTCTCTAGAAGAGTAATCCATATTCGTTACAATTAAGTCATATTTCCAGCCCAACAAATAATAACATCTAGACAACAGAACTTAGGTTAATCAGTTTCTTTACATATTTTAGTTATGTAGTTATGATTTTCTAGAGAATGATCTGGAGTTAATCCATATAATCAGAAATTTAAATAATAGTAGCATTCATATTTCAGAAGGAAAGTCATGACTATTTACATCTTTGAGCATGTTTTCTTTGAATTTTATTTAAAATCCAATTAACACAATTAATTGGATTCCTTCTTTGCTCAATCGCTTTCTAACTGGGTTGGAGTCTAGCCTTTGATCTCTAAGTACCTCAAATCAAACTTGTGGATACATAGAAAGGAAAATTCATTTTGTAATCACCAGGGTGGACCACACAAAAACACTTGTGTCCCTGTGTCTACTCAGCACAACACGCAAAGCCATTCATTTCCAGGCTCACGGCTTTATTGGGTGAAACATGTTCATATGATGGAGCGAGTTGCATCATGGTGTCCAGATTGCTTTCATCCTTGTAAATGTCACTATTACACTTAGACATGTAGAAACAGGTAGAATTGAGATTAGTGAGTATTTGAGAGTTTTATATGGTCTTAAATACTATCTACAGTCATTAAAAATGGCCTGCTTTGAACTGAGCAAGCAGCTATCGCCCCTGGTCCTAGTACAGCCCGTGTCCTCTTCCAATCCTTAGTTTTCTTCATTGTTTTATACATTTAAAAATAAATCTTCTCCATTTAAACAATTATATAGTAGTAACAGGAAGATCAAATACTTTGAGAGTTCCTGTATAAAATGTACTCAGGCTCCCTCAAAACTATTGTTTTAAAGATAGCATAACAAGCAAACCAAGAAATTGTACTAGCATGCTATAAAATAGTTCTGTGACATTTGCCCTCATGTAAAAAAATTTTATAAATATCAGGGAATTTAATACTTAGAATGCCCCATCACAAGAACTATGTCTCGGCTACAGTTAGACCTACCCATCTATTCAATGATGTTCAATGCTGGAAAACTGTTAACTTTTCCATGATCTTCACAATTTGGTTATTTGAACATGCTATCTAAATGGTTACACTATGTAACCCTCTCATTACTCAACATAATAGTCTTCATAAATTCAAATAAGTAAATTCTATCTTATTGTTGAGTAGTATTTCATGGTATAGGTGTGTCGTAATTTGTTTAACCACTCACTCCTTAATAACTCTTACATTAACATACTATCCAGTTAATCTGATTACATAATAATCCCAAACTACTTTAAATGAGATCAATATTTTCTTTTGTGATGATTTTTTCATATCTCTTGAAAAACAAGAAACCAAAATTTCAGAACTAATATTCATTCCAATTGTCTCTCTTCTTCTATAATAACATTTTACACACACAAATATAATATGTATGTATATATATATATACATACATATAAAGCAGGTAAAATAAACATGATACACTGCAATGGTAAAGATATACTATTCCTCAAATGCTTTAAATTGAGACTGCTGCTGAATCAAATCACCATGGAGTCAATGTTTCTTAAAACTCTGAGAATTATTCTCATAGTTGGTGTAATTCTGAAAAACAAACACATAGGGCTGGCAATATAACTTAGAGAGTAAAGGCACCTGCTACCAAGCCTAACCACCTCAGTCTGAGCTCCACATTCTCTGACCTCTAGACATTTGCCATTGCACATAGCATATAGACAGACACACACACGCGCGCGCACATGCGCAGGTGCACACACACAAATAGAGTATAATAAAAAGGCTTTTTTTTTAACATTGGAAGAGGTTTTCTAAAAATATATAAAAGAAAAATATCTCACTATATTTTATATTCATTTCAAGATCATGCCCTTTTCAGAGTACTCTTGAGAGTACACTAGATTGAACATTTCTTACAGAATGTTCACGATAAGGGAAGTTATGCAACCCATCCAAAAGAAACCTAAGCACAAGTCTCTGCAATATCCCATGATAGTCTAAGGAAGCACAGTTTGAAGATGAGCTGTAGAAGGGACCAGGAACGGCAGGAATGCTTGGACACAGTGCTCTTTGTGCATTTTCTTCCAGATTTTAGTATTTAGTAATAAAGGACTCCATATGGTATACTAAGTGCTTGATGAAATTGAGTGAGGTGAACTATGGATAGTTAAGGATGTCTGTTGGGGAACCTAAGAGTCCTATGCTGCCCTCAACACCAGCCATGAGAAGGAGGTCAAAATGAAGGTCACTCAGCAGAAGTTTGGCTCCAGACCCTGCTTTACACAGACTGAGTTAGCACTAGTATAAAACTGCAGTAAATAACAGAGAGTTAGAGATAGAAAGTTACGTTTTGCCAGGGGAATGACAATCTCAGGTGAACTTAGCATGTCACACTCCAGTTTAGGTTACAGACTTGCAGTAGCAAACTGTTCAACATGGAGTAAAGACAACTCTGAGCATATTCACTTACAAATCTACATGATTTTGGAAAGAGCTTGGAGAGCCAACCATGTTAGGACTCTAGGTCCTTATAAAGACTCCAAGAAATATCACTTCATGAATAAAATCCATACTTCAATCTTTCTTTGGGAAGAATCTTAGATTAAGTGGCCTCTAAACTCCCATCTAGCCATAAGATTATGATACTAAGATATTAAATATTGACAGGCAAATAACATGGACTAAATAAATATTTGCTGAGTGAACATAACTGAACTGAATTCAGTGAGTAAAAGGTCTATATTTCATGACTGTACTTTATCTAATTCTACATTTGAACAGCTGTTCACTTCCGGTCCTTTGAAAGTCTCACATTTGTGTACCACATTTCCCTGATGAAGTCTGTAAGGTATGAGTTCATCTTATGAACCATGTTTTGGAAGTCAGATTGCCTCAGATGGTTATTTTTAAGTAATCATTTACCCACAAAGTAATAATTTCCACCAATATTGTTAACCTTTAACTTACAAATTTGTCATTTATGAAAAAAATTTTCTGAACTTGATTGTACATGGGCTTATCCAATAACTTACATGGAATTTTGTCTAACAGATCTTCAATTTTTTTCTTGCAAAGACACTTTATGATTTATGATCCTTAATGACCTACTTACTTGAAAAAAAAAAGCATAGACAGTATCAATGAGTTTTCTTCAATTGGTTAAAATATCATACATTTCTTTCACCAGTTCAGACATCTTTGTCTTTGATCCTGATTCACAGAATATAGTGAGGAGGTGGAAGAGAGAATTGTTATAGAAGATGAATCAACAACATGATGGACAAAGGATCATAGATGCAATGAAAAGAATTTTTTAACTTCAAAAATAACTCAGGAAATGTAAGAATCTTTGGATAAGGAAATGAACTCTCACTTTGGCATAAATTTATGTGTCTAACACATTATAGATTCTGAGGACAGGCCATATTTACTTACGATCATGAAAAACCTACAATACTGTCTCAAAGATTTCTTACACAAAGTCTACAAGGCATTTGGTGTTCATTAATTCTTCTGAGACTTCTATCAAAATAACTAATATTTAGCAGAAAAACACATATTCATTGTAAGATATAGTTTTTATACCAAGTTTTTACCTATCTGTTTCTTTAAATTCGCAAGACACTCTAGTTATTTTCAAAGTGGATTATATAGTCAATATTATCATAATCCAGATATGCGTGAATTCAACTTTTAAGGAGTTAACTGGGCATAGAACTGTTAATAATGTAAAGGCAGAAATCATAGTTATTATTAGATTAAGCAATGAACTTTTTCTAGTATGTGTACTTTAGTAAAAACACACTATTGATTTGTTGATTTTTTTTTTCCTCAACTCATTTAGAACTTTGTCTGACCTTCTCTAGTCAAGTACTGTAACTGTGCTATAACCTAATTAGGAAAAACCTCAAGAGACCATGGGAATTTCTTGTGATTAAATAGAAAGTGAGAAGCTTATCATACATTCTCACAGGTCTTCAAAGACTCACTTACCTGAAACAAAATGGAAAATGCTTAAACAATGATCTTGTTCAAAGGAATTACAGAGTAAGTGGGATTGTTCTTGTATGATTTTTTTTGTAGGCCTAAATAGGAAATGGCCAAGTTAAAATGCACTGTATGTAAATGAGTTCTATAAGCAAGAAATTCATGTGATCAGAGACAGGGGATGACTTGACATTCAGATAGCCTGCCAGTTCATTATGTATGCACTGTATGTAGAAATCCTGAACATAATCCATATTTCTACTGTTTTTAGTAAAGAAAATAAAAAGGAAAGGTTAAAATGTAGTTTTACATTTAGCTTATGCTCTAGGCTTGGAGGAAACCCAGCATTATAGTGTTTACCAGGAACAATTCTGAAAGACACAAAGGTGACTGCCTCTTCAAAAATTGGTTCAAAATAGTTATTCAATAAATTGCTTTTTCTATGAATGAAATAAGTCTTCTTTGGTATTAATTTGAAAGGTACTAGAGAACCTGAACTACTCCTGAAGTTTAGCCTTTCAGACTACAGTTGAGTTAGGTAATTGTTGCTTTGTGACAATTTCCCGATATGTCAACTTTAATCCAAAAGACACATCAATTAACAATTTGTGACACTTCCATATTCAGGGACAGGTTGCCAGATGACTCTTTCTAAGATTCCTTCATAAAAGTGCGGTCAACTTGTTGCACAAGGCACCAGTCATCTCAAGAAGACGTGTTGGGGACAGAAGGGGCTGCGGCCCACTTTGCAAATACCAGTGAAGTAAGGCCTCAATTCCTCCTTGATTTTTGGCCAGATTTCAATTCCTCATTATATTAGATTGTCCATAAAGCTGCACATGTAGGATCGCTTCCCTGAGTGCGTGAAGATCAAGGGCCCAGATAATAAGCTCCATCTTTTATAAATTCAGTGTCATACTATCATACAGAATGTTAATGCTTGTCACACGGGCTAATTGTGGAACAACATGCTTGTTAAGAATACAAGATCTTGAATTCTTGGAGGGAAGAATATTGTTAAGTCAGCATAAGGAGCACCACAACCGTATGTTCCTTTGATGTCTCCTTTTGGTAACTTTGTATGATACTGTTCTACCATATAATATTTCAAAAGCATTTTTCTGTCACCAATTATCATGTGAGTACCTATCTTAACGACGAGATCCAATTATATATTGTTTATTTTCATAATTGTTTGCAAATAGAGCACTATCCCAAATAATTCAGTGACTGCCTTTCACAAAACTCTTCTATTTGCATTGATACTCTAGTTACAGAATTCATTCTGAAAACTTAACGGAAATCCCAAACCTTTTCCTAACTGAGATATATAAATGAATTCATGGAGGGGGCAGTATAAAAGTGTTAGTTCCTCTGCTTCTTCACGAGTTCGATATCCAATGGTTTGGGCAGTCCACATCTGCTTTGTAGAAAACAGTGCTTTGAAGAAAAACAATAAGGAAAAAGAAGACAGGAGGAAAAATACAGGAGAAAGGAAGGATGGGACAAAGGAAGGAGAGTGTTAGAAATAGGGGATAGAGGGAGGGAGGGAGGGAGAGGGGAGAAAGAGAGGGATGGAGAGAAGGGAATAAAGGAGGGAGGGAGCGGGAGAAAGAGAGGGAGGGAGAGGAGGGAATAAAGGAGGGAGGGGGAGAAAGAGAGGGATGGAGAGGAGAGAATAAAGGAGGGAGGGAGGAAAGAGTAGAGGAAAATTAACATACACCTTGATGTGACAGAGAAAGTGAGTCATGGAAGAAACTGGGAAATAAAATTTTCTCAGGGAGATTGGAGAAGATACTGAGAAGGAAACCCAGTAACTGTCTTCCTACCATCCAGAACATTTATTTATTCATCTTGTTTTTTTTTTTTTTTGTTTGTTTGTTTCTGTTTATTTTCTTTTCAGTTCCTATCTTAAAACTAATTTCCGGTGGCAAGAGCATGACAAACTGTAAACAAGCTTGATAAATATATTCTGTGTGTGAGGGTAACACAAGATAATTCAGGTGACGTACTTAACCTCTTCCTATGTGTTAAACACACCGTGGTCTTTGATATAAACACTTTTTATCACAAATTTATGATGTTCAAGTTCTGGAGGCAGCTACTTAGTTACAGCTATTTGGAGAATTTCATGTTGTTCAGAGCTGTATTCTTAGATCTCTTTGTAAATTATCAATACACACACACACACACACATACACATACACACACACATACACACACACACACACACACACACTACTGGCTATGTGCTTTTTCTACTGCAGCCTTAAGAAATATTACCCCTTGTTTTATGGTATACTAGAGCTACCTCTGTATAATGGTTTATTGAAATTCATGTTTTATTGAAATAATCCACTTATGTGTTTTATTTCTCTCACTTGAACATAAGTTCTGTGCAGGGATCTAATCTTATACATCTTTAATTCTCAAAATGACTACTACCACGGGTGGCATATAAATATTTGTTGAGCCATTAAATGATGCAGTTGAGACTTTGAATGCAGATTTAATACACTTTGCATCTAACCACTAAGTTCTTTAATATGAAAAATAATGTAAATCTGCCGTTCTAACATTTTAACCAGATGTTTGGATAGCAAAGAGGACAGATTTGCTGAAAAGGATATATAGCTAGAAATCTGACAATATTCTATTGGGATATATTTAACATATAGGATATATCTGGCAAAATTACGTTCTTTAATTCAAGAAATCAAGCATATGCTTACTGTGTGGACTAACTGCAACCAGATAAAATCTTGATATTTGGCATTATTGGCTGTAGTGAACTTTTCCTTATTTTAAATGATCAGTATTTTGGAAAACAATGATAATGGATTGGAAAAGAAGACACTGAACCTAGGGTAGATGGGTAAAATGTTGTCAACTATCATCCAGTAAGAAATTCTGAGGTACATGGTAAGGCAATGACTGCAGGAGATGTCTATGGAAGATGAACAGAGATGGATGCTGCTTTGATATGCAAAGTCAGGGAAGATGGCATGCATGAATTAGGTGACGTAAGATGTAGGTGGACAAGAAGAAAACAGGATGAACTGATACCTTTCTATCCATTCAAATGGTGCTCTTTTTAAGACCTGTTGAATAAAACAGAATTGGTTCTTACATAGAAAATATATGTGGCCAGTTTTCAAAGTTGTGACTTTGAAGACAATGAGGAAGACCAGACAGAGAGTAGGAAATGTCAGAAGAAGGAAAGAGGGGGAAGAAGAAAAATAAAACAATTAAAAGGAGGGTAAGAAAGAGGAAGAGAGGGCAGTCGCCTGTACACTTTTACATAACATTCCCACTATTGACTACTTCAGTGTATTATTCGGAGAAACTCTCACAGTTATTAGAGCCATCTGGTTATCCAACCAGAAACAAATCTACAAGTCCCATTGTTGTGGGACTTCAGAGAGTTCTTTTGTTTACTCATAGCTTTAAAAAGCTAGCACCATGTTTTCTACCATGTCCTGTTAACCTTTATTCCTTAATAGGTAGAAAAGAGAGGCTGATAGGTTCTCTTAAATAACCGTAAAGACATCAAGAGTCGGGGTTGATTTTATGTCTCTCACCATCAGTTACCTATCAGAAACTATAGCATTGTTAATAGTTATGCACTTCCTTTCTCTACTGATAAAATCTTCTGACTAATTGTCATTTAAAGCAGCGAGCCATCAGGCTTTCTGTCTCATATACGTTTTAAGGGATATGACAAGAAAAGTTTCCATTTTCAGTACTGCAATGACATCCAAAGTTAGTGCCAATATTGAGCCCCATCATTTTTTATTGAGTAAGAAAAAAATAAATAAAGACAGGAAGTATGTGTTTAAATGTTTTCTCTGGGATAAGGGGAGAGAGAGTGGTGTCTGTTTAGAAATATGAAATAATTCAATCATCATTTTAATTACCAAGGGTGGGACTTAACCCAGGCTTTTCCATTATAATTTTTGAAATTAGAAGACTTAATTATAATTTCCTGCAGTTTTCTTTGCACCTAAAAATCTCATAGTAATTTTGATGCTAAAATAATGTTAGAATTATCAACAGGCAAAGTCCTTTTATGTTACGCAGTTCTACATATATTAGAATCAATGTAGTAAGAAGTAACAATCACAGACTGGATATTTAACTCACTCTTTTATAAACAGGCTATTTCAGAACAACATTGGTTCCATTAACTTAAATCATATTACATTTGTTTTGGTCTAATTGGTCAGCTTGACAATTTGTATGATTTGACTTGGTATAGTTTTAGTCAATGTCTTATCAATATAAACAAGGCATTTCATTTTCTTTCATTTGCTTTTATTTTCAGGAAGATAAAAAAAATTATTCATTTTTTTAACAAGGTGCAACAGTGTCCATAGTGACAGATTTTGAGTTCTTTAGAAATGACATACAGTACAAATACTGAGCCATTGGAGTGTTATAGGGAAAGTAATTTCCAATATTTTATAGAGATTTTTGTTTGAAATGTGAAAAGTTATCTGTTTTAAAATGTTATTTTGACTGAAGTCTGCTTTTATACAGAATATCCTTAGTTTGTACTGTATTTTCCAGAGAAATTGATCCTTATCTTTTAAAAATCACAACTCTAAATCAAAAGTGGATAATGACTGCCCTTTGAAACGTTTTGATTTTTGATTTTTTTTTTTCTGACTCAACCAAACTCAAACCAAAGATACAATGTAGTACATCTATCACTGTAAGGTATACTAACAAAGAACACAGCCTGATTCTTCAGAGCTAATTGACACTTGATTTAATGGAGACATCCATAGTCTCTGAAGTCTCCCACGTTCTCCTCAGCAGACTACTAGAAGCAAATGGTTACGGGGGGCGGGGGGGACCTGAACCCTGCAGACTCATAGACAATGTTAAGATGGTATCTCTGGAATGGAGAAGATAATAGAACGCTTGCTTTGTGAAATGATAACCTACACAGAAATATAGAGCTGTGAACAAACATGGATTAGATAACTTCAGAGTGTAAGGTACATATTTTAAAAAAGATTGAATGTCTATTATTATTATTGTTGTTATTATCATTATTTACTTTGGGAGAGTTCATTATGATTTATTTCATGTCCCAAATTTTGTAGTCCCAGTGTTTAACGACAGATGGTGGTGTAACTCCACCAGTTTCACAACTCTATTCATTTTGACTTTGTTGCAGATTATCCTTGGTCTTACTCCCTCCCTCCTGGAAAGCTCCAGTTTTCTCCTCTTCCTCTAGGTGCTGAGGAGGAGAGTGGAAACACAAACCATTTAGAAAGAATGTCTGTATTTGTTCAAGTTCAAATAGCTAAACACAGGCCTTTCTGACACTTGCCTTTCTGCCTGTGTGAAAGAAAACATTTTCCCTTGTCTTTAAACTTATTTATTGTTAATGGCTTCTGGAAGAGTTGTATAAGCTTAAAGATGGTTTATCTAAAGAGAAAAACGTGATTCTGGATTGTTCACTTCTTGATTTCGAATTAAGTAGTCATTTAAGTTTTATGTTGTCACAGTTACACCAATAAAACTGCGGTAAAGAAAAAGAAAAAAAAGAAAAGAAGAAAAGTAGCTCATGTTAAACTCTAAGTTTGGGGAGAAGACAAAAAAAAAAAAAAAAA
>JADRCC010146366.1:0-10027 GCA_019843855.1 Hylomyscus alleni
AGGCCCTTGGCCCTGTGAAGGTTCTGTGCCCCAGTGTAGGGGAATGACAGGGTTGATAAGTGGGAGAGGGTGGGATAGCAGGCATGGGGAGGGGGAAGGCAACAGGGGTTTGTTCTTGTTGTTTTTGATTGTTCATTAAATAAATAAAAAAAACTGCTTAAAAAAAAAAAAAGAAAGTCACAGGAGGTGCTGGATCTCACCTGAGTTCCTGGGTTAAAGCGAGCCCTGGAGGCGGGCTCTCTACTTGTAGGGAATGGGCAGAGAAGGTCTCTGGTCCACTGCTGTCTCTCAGAGGCTGAGAGTATCCTGTCCCTGCCGCCCTGCGACTCCCCTGCAACTCTTGAGCTAGTTATTACTTTTGAGAAAAGGTTTGAAAAAATATTTTGTAAGCAAATAGATCTAAGAAGCAAGTTGGTGTATCCATTCTAATATCAAACAAAACAGACAATAAACCCACAAAATTAATCAAAAATACAGGGAAGGACATTTCATACTAATCAAAGGAGAGGTCTGCTAAGATGATGTTTCACTCTTAAACATCTATTCCCCAAAATGCAAAGCCACCCATGTTTGTAAAGAAAACACTACTAAAGGTTATATTACACATTGACCCCTACACATTGATAGTGTGAGACTTCACCAAAACTAAATAGCCACAAACTAAACAGAGAAATATTTGAGCTAACAGATATTACTTTTAAAAAAGTGAACCTAATATCTGCAGAACACTTCAGGCAAACTCCAAAGAATATAAATTCTTCTTATCATCTCATGAAACATTGTAGGGTTAAACAATAAAGACAGGAAATTTATTATCTGACTTGCTTGTGTAAAATATATTCGATGGCTGCTGATGAATATTTAACCATCCAAGAACAATAACAGAAGCAAGTAGATCAATTAGTAGGCTGTTACTGGTATCATGGGCAAGAAGTGAGGGATATCTGTATATCTCCCAATTATGACTCACATATACAGTTTCTTCTACCTGCTGAACTAGAGCTCTCAATCTAAATGTCAACTCAGACATCTACTGTTCAGTGAACAGAATTAACTGGTTCATTTTGAAGTGGGGGTTAGTAGTAGTTCTTAAGTCTCCTTTAAATCAAATCTTTAATTTAAGTCAAGTAGTTGAGTGCACATACTCTGGAACTTCCAATACGTTGAATCATGTCACCTTGAATTTATGATGTTTCATCAGGATTTCAGAATAAGAATACTTTTAGAAGCAATCATTACAGATATAATTAAAGATGATAATGTCCTAGACTGAGACTCTAATCGAATAGGACTCAAGTCCTAATATTTTTTAATTGGTAAAGCAATGATTTTCTAGAAAAAAAAATAGAGTTACTTACATATGACTTAAGAGTTGCTCACAGTGAATAAGGTATTGGTCAAACACCGTGGTATAAGGTAGGAAAACCCTCCATAAGCAGATGACTTTGAAAAATATAAGCCTAGGTCTCTGAAGTCTTTTCCTTAACAAGGAGAAATTTTGACATATAATTCACACAGAGAGAATACCATGTAAAAAGAAAAAGTTGACATTAGGTGATGCTTTTACAATTAAAGAATTTCCAAAGATGATGAAAGGTTTGAGGGGCAGAAGCAAGGAGTGAGGCATGAATTATCATCAGTTATTTACTGCCCCAGGAAGATAAGTGCCTTGCTAACTACCTAATGATATATAGACTTCAAGCTTCAAGAAGTAAGAGAATGTATTTCTACTATTCTACATTATTTGTTTTGAGGTACTAGATAGCATCAACTTTGGCAAACTAATAAAACGTCTTCAACTAAAAGCAAAGTATATAACCTCTCTCTGTTTCAGTATCTTCATATGTAAAATGTGAATGCTTATGATATTTGACACATTATTATTATCATTACTATTATTATTATATGTATTAGACACAAACTTTAAAATTGTGCCTATGTATACATCGTTTTAAAAATTATACTCTTTGTTAACCACATATGCATTGCTAGAAGGCAGACATTATCTATTTATTATCTATCTGTCTAGATAGATAGATAGATATTTAGCATTAGGTATGAAGTAGAAATTTAATATTTTCTTTATTTTTGTAGGCTCAGAATTCCTAAGGTTTATCTTGACAAATAAACTATTTCCTAGTTTTATTGTCTAGAAATCCTGAACTCTTACTTCTATCTTGTCATAAAACATATTGTCAGTACCGTTCAGACTGTGGTAAGATGATATCTCCTCTAAAGTAAATCTATGGCTTAGTCCTTCCAAGTCTCTAATTGTCCATATATTAGATGAGATCATTGAGCCAGATGATCTCCAAGGTCCTGTCTAATTTCAAAATTCTGCAAATCCAGGTCTATGTCTATAATTTAGGAAGTCAAGGCACTTGAAGAATGAGTTACATTTGATCATTAAAGAAATAACAAAATATCTCACAAATCAACTGAAGGCACTCTAAGGGAATGAATACTGTATTTGGCAAGGCTCACAGTGTGCTTTTGCTAGGTCATTAAAACGAATAAGACCTTATGTGCACATCTAAGTAATTTAATGGTTCAATTTCTCCACAAACACTCAAAGAATCATAGGTCTTCCTCTTGTCATGAGCTTCCCAGAATTGTTTCTATTTTTTATATCTCAAGTAGTTATTAATAATGATTCCAAGCCTTATAACTTCTATACTAATCAGATATTTTTTCTTTAAAAAAATCATGCATGCTGTTTCAGTTTTTAAAATGTGTTCATACCAAAGCAATTGCAACTGGAATTGAACAGTAGTAGGCAGGAAATAGTTGAATTCATTAATGCTAATCTAAAATACAGTAGAAAATATTACAACAGTTATTTCAAAGAAAAATTTGCATCAAGACCTTCTGGATAGTTATCTTAGGTATTAGTTTTCTACCTACTTTTTGCCAGATTCTGGTTTAAACAATCTAAAGGGAGGAAATGGAGTTGTTGTGGTTTAGGGGTACTTCCCAAGGGATAAGAGTTTGAAATCTCCAGTCTTCGTTGTGGTTTATGTTGTTGTGGTAATACCTATAAGAAATGGATTATAGAGAAATGCAATTATGTCACTGAGAAAACTACCCTCATAATAGAATCAAGTTCTTGTGTGATCTCAGTTATCATGGCAGTTGAATAGTAGATAAAAAGAAGAATGGTCCTTGCATGTTTGAAAATTCCTGCTTAAACACATGATTACACATTCTTCCCAGGATGCATTGTGCTTTAATCAGTCATTTCAGGCTAAATGCATGAATAATATTTTAATATTTTTGGTTTGGGGAAGTTAAAGTATAGTCATATCATTTCTTCCATCCAATTCCTCCTATCTATCCTGTTCTATCTCAAATATATGACCTATGTTATATCTCACATTTATTTGTTTTTATATTACATGTATATAATATAATTACATATTATATAAAACTTATCAAATACATATGATATTTCATGTATTCATATGATTTCAGGGATACCCAATTGGGGAACTTTTTACTGGAGAAGGCTATTTCTTTTGCTTACAGCATTCCTTATATGCCTGGTAATACTTTGTCTGGGGTTGGGACCCAATGAGACTTCCCCTTTTCACGTTAGCATGTCTATATGTGTCATTCAGATGTTGGTTAGAAAGCCATTATACATTTTATTAATTTTTATATTTACTTCACAGAGAAGGAATGTGGATGTATGCCTGTGGAAGTAAGTGGAAAGTTTTCACAAGGCAGTTCTTTCCTTCCAGGGGATTGAATTTCTAGAGATTAAACTCAGGTTATCAGGCTTGACAAGTGTTACCCAGTTAACCTGCTGGCTCTGACCATCATGCTTTGATTTAGTAATCAAAATTCTTTAGAAAAAAAAAGAGAAGTGATATAATTTGGAAAGCTGTGGAATCATTAAGTTACTATTTATTTCTATTAATAATCTTATTCAAATTCTTCGATTAGCATGGTTCACTTTAAATTTCAATTTTCTGGTCTGGTGATTCTTTTGGAAAAAGAATGAGATTTCTTTCCTCCCTATTTCTACTTCAGTGTGTTAGGTTCCAAAAATACAGTCATTTTTTTTCTAAGTCTGATTAAAGAAAAAGTTAATATTAGTCAGTTTTACTGTGATAAGACATCCTTTCAAACCGCTGTGGATTACCAATAAAAATATGTATTTCTTGCTCAAGTTATGTGGTGGTTACAGCTCAGTTCTGGCTTTGCTTCAGTCTGAAGCTTGGCCTCACATTGCCGTATATTTCTATTTCTTAAATTTCAGTGAAAACAGCAGCCCATATTTGATATTTTTTCTACAAGTGACTAGAGACACTTAAGATTAAATCCTCTTCTGATATTTGGCATAAATCATGTTTACACATTCCATTCCTCAAACCAACTCATATGTCCAATGCTGAGAATTGGATCAGGATATACACTTAAATCTACATGGAGGCTTCACGGGGTACATGGTGAATTTAAGTAAGGACAGAGAACTCTGCAACAGTAAAGGAAAAGCAGGGTGTGAACAACTTGATCATCTAACAGTTGGTTCAATTAACAGCTCTGATTTAAACTGCAAAAGTGTTTCTTTTTAAAGAAACCATCCATTTCCACTGATGACATCTCAAGTGGTATTGATTCTAATACTATGATAAAGTTTTAAAGTTGAAATGCAAAGTTTTATGGTCAATGGTTAATAATAATTTTTAGACATTGATAGCACCTTTATTTTGGCACACTGCCATTGATCTCTCCCTTCTCTGTTCCTCACTTCCCTCCCTCTCTCTCTCAAACACACTCATATGTGCAAACTCCATTAAGTTCATCATTAATCTGTTTGGAGGTTATTGAGTACTTAGTATGTGATACAGTGCCTGCCCACAGAGGACAACCTCAATAGATGTTATTGTGTGAATAATTTAAGGTTAAAAGTCACTTGGATTAACATGATAAATAATAAAGTATGTTGTACTAGTATAATTTGGATGCATTTTTAACATTTCTGAAAGTTCTATGGCTTCTTTTACTATTTCCTCATCTTTTTCCTGATATGTATGGGAGTTAGGACAATAGATAAAAAAATTTACTGGACTTGATTGTTCACAGCTATCTTTACTGTATTTTTCTTCTGGAAAATAGTATAAAAATGTTCTTTGTGATAAATTCAGGGACTCTGCTTTGGTGATGATGGCATACAGAGCTTCATGCAAGACACTTGTTGCACAGCAGGTAATTTATGAATACATCCTGTAACTTGAAGCTTTCTTTCTTATATTATTAGGTCCAAAGTAATCAATTTATTTTTCTATTAATTTTGAAAAGTCTTCCTTGCATCCTCTAGTAACTGACAAATTACCTCAATAGACAAAAGAATATACTATTTGAGACCACTCTCGGGTATAAAGTTTGGATATAAAGTTTTGCCTTTGGTACTCTCTGCCCTCGGTTAAACTTTCTTTTCCATCACATTTTCTGTGAAAAAGATAAGATGGGGGCAAGGAGGACAATAGAGTTAATATTACCTATGAGGCCCTCTATAGCACAGTTCCAGTTCTGATGAACAGACTCTGCTTCAGGAAGTATAGGCGTTCTTCTTCCCATGATGCTCATGCATTGTTCCTCTGGCATGTAAAGAGTGATTATAGGTGGATTTTTTCAGTTAAAACTTCATAATATATATGCTACTGGAGCAAACTCACAGTTTAGAGCCCCCATTCAGTCTCTCCATTCTCTACATGATGTAAAAGGTTGAACAATTTCTAAATTTATCTCCTCCTAATTCAATAATTATTGTTTTAAAGGATGTTATTTGTATTAGAAATAGTCACTTTGTAATCCATTAAAAAATCTAGTCTGCTTTTAATTTGTTGATTATCAGTCTGTAACGTGGAGTTTTTAAGTGCAAAGTATTAAATAAATGAGATATCTATATTGGCTATATAAAATCTCCTAAATGGTGATTAATGTACCTTCAGAGAATTTTTGTTTTTGTTTTTTTCCCTCTCATATGAAATGTCTAAAAGATAGTTTAATTTCTAAATGGAGAATATGAATTGCTTTCAATAATGTCACACATGCACTTGTGTTTATTTTTTGCTATAGCTATTAGTACTGAATCACATAAACTTGCATACATGTAATATCAGCACTAGTGAACCTAAGGAAGGAGGACCTACAGTTTAAAGACCGCCTCTATGACAGAGTAAGTTTGAGACCATTCTGAAGTATTTAAGACCTATAAAAGGAATTTATTTTTCATAACAGTTTGGGTATAAATGCAAGATCACAGAATTAACTGGGTTAATTTTTCTCTGAGGTCTTTTTTATTTTCTTACCAATGCTCACCTTTTGCTGTCTGTACAAATGGTTGTCTGTCTATCCCTGTGTGTCAGGTTCTTCTTCTGAACACACTGGCTTATTGGATTATAGCCACATCCTTTACAGATAATTTTGACTAAATATTATGTTATTTGATCTCCAAGTACTAAATAATAGGGATTAATGTTTTAAAACATGAATATTAGATGCCAACAATGAACCCAAAATATGACCTTATGATTGAGAGCAAGTGTAATGGTATTCAATTTTTCATTTCAAATTTCTTTTAAAATAAGTAGGGCTCATTTCATGATTTCCTGTTATAGGTCAAAGTCATTTACTGGTATGTTGTATGAGGAAAACCATGGATACCAATTAATAAGTTTTCATTGTTACTCTATGTAGGAACAATGAAAATATGTTAAAATCCATGCTTCTTAAATGTACAAGTGAAGGAATATTCACAAATATAGCAATCGACAGGTTGAGAAAATGGATGTTTTCTATCATTATAAAAATTCTGTCCTTACCCATTTGTCTTTGAAACCTCTGCCTTAAGGCAATTACTGTCCTAATTTCTTCTGTCATAGAATCCCTTTTGTATTCTTCAATATTAACTAGGTGTTAGAAGATGATATATGCATGATTGGCTTACTTCGTGTAGTGTAGTATCTACAAGATTCCTCCCTGCTGCTTTATGCTGTTCCTTTCTTTTTGCTGCTGAAACTAATACACAGTATGAATATATAACAGTTTTTAACCATTTTAATATGCATTTATATTTAAGTTACTCTTAGTTTTACAGCATTATGAAGAGGTCTACTATGAACACTTTTTCATTAAAATGTTTATAAAAAAATTTAGAATCACAGCAAAAGTCGACCAAGATGTCCAGCAATTTTCCTTACATGCTCAGTATGCATAGATGCCTTTCACAAATAATAACATCCAGGCCTAGAGGGGTCCAAATTTTGCAGTTCATAAACCTGCAAATATATATCATACTTTAAGTTCATATTTAACCTGATAATTAATGTTATACATTTTGGATCTTTGCACAAATGCATAATTATGACTACTTTCCTGCCCACCACAGAAAAATTTCGCAGCCCTACAATTTCTCTGATCCTGATAGTGTACTCCTGAAACCCCAGCACTTGGGAAGCAGAGTCAGGGCAATCACTTCAAGTTTTAGACCAGCTGGACAAGATGAGTTACATGCCAATCTCTGCTTCATAGTTACCAAAATTTCAGTGTATCTCTTTGCACTCCCTACAATAAATAACAGGATTTCTGTCACAGAACACCCTAGCATTCAGTACCATCATCATTTCCACCATAAATCTTGTTCTAAGAATCACTTCCTTTTAAGCAAAACAGTGGCAAAAGCAAAATTAATTTTATTAAATCTTATCAGATAAACTATTAAAGTTATTATGAGTAATATTTTCTCAATCCCAATCTAACTACAACATTGGAAGCTAAATTATTATTTGTTCTTATTGTATGCATTGACATTCCACTCAGCTCTGTCATTAGTAACCTTCTCACTGTGAGACTAAATTAAACAATAAAAGAGCAGTATCTTCTAGTCCAGAAAATATACAAACCAAAATGCCCTAGTGCATACTAGAAATTAAAGATGGTATATATGGGGTGGTGGTGGCACATGCCTTTAATCCCAGCACTTAGGAGGCAGAGACAGGCAGACTTCTGAGTTGGAGGTCAGCCTGGTCTACAGAGTGAGGTACAGGATAGCCAAGGCTACACAGAGAAACCCTGTCTCAAAAAAAAAAATTAAAAAAAAAGATGATATGGTCATTTGAATGAGATATCTCTCATACTCTCTGGTATTTGGATGCTTGGTTCCTCAGTTTTTGATATTTTTGGGAGAGGTTTAGAAGGTATGGAATTACTGGAGGAAGTATGATTTTGGAAATGGGCTTTGAAGCAGGATGATAGTGAGTTTTGACCTAGTTCGGGCTACAGTATCAGGTTATATTATATGATATAGTGGGATCTTAAATCTTAAAAAAAAAAAAAGGCCAGAGGGAGGGAAAAGATGGGGGATGAACAAAAGATTTAATAATGATTTACCAACTAGAATAATTATAGAAATGTCCTTTTCTCTGAGATATCAAATTCTCGAGTGTCACTATTCTTGCATGTTGGCAACATTATTAAGCAAAGTAAGGATTATGTGAACACAAGAATGCTGATAGCATAAATTTCCATCGGATAGTCTATATGGCTTCAAAATGATTAATGGGTAGATATTACATAGAGCATAGACACCTTGGTCAAGCAATAATTCAAATCTATGTTAAAGTGAGAAAGAATGGCTAAAATTTCATTTTGATCCAACAAAGCACAATTTAAAATGCAATAATTGATTTGTGGAAATTTTCATATTTTTTTTAATTTTCAGATTCTAGTACATAATAGGAATGTAAAATTAAGGAATAAAAAGCTACAGAAAAATGGGTATTTGTGCAGTTTTATTTTTAATAAAGGAAAATATTTAATTGGGGCTTACTTATACTATCAGAGGCTTAGCCCAGTTTCAGCATGGCAGGAAGCACGACAACATGCAGGCAGACATGGTGCTATAGAACTAGTTAATAACTGTACCTCTGCATCTGCAGGCCAAAGGAAGTATTTCTACAGTTGTGAGCTAATTTCATTATAAATGTTTTTATGATACAAGATTAACATTTAGTTTTATTATGAGATGATAAAGTAGAACACATTAAGAAAAAAGGCAATGGGTATAAAGTAAAAGGCAGCAATTTGCAATCCCCCTTTTTCTGAGACTTCTATTTCCCATAAAGGAAGGAGAAAATATAGAATAACTTGTGTAGGAGTATATAACTTTTGTGGCAATAGGTTATATTTTACTTGATAACAAACTAAGAGAAAATCAATTGAATCAAATTCATTATTTATTAATTATTTATTTTTTAAATTCTTGAGGTGGAACAAGAGTGGGGAAGAATGATGAATTACAACAATGTATAAATTATATATACATATATACATACATACACACACACACACATATGTATATATGATGAAACCCACTGCTTTATATGCTAGATTAAAACTTAATTTTTTTTAAAAAAAATTCTTACTGATTTTCAACTAAAATATATAAAAGGTTTCAAAGGAAGCAATGAATATCTAAAAATAGAAAAGGCTTTCTATGCAAAACCACCTCCAAAGAAGCCACTCACATGCGCACCCTATAACAATTGTCTTTGCTTTCCTCGATAGATAACGACTATTGTCACAATTATGGTGAAAGACCAGTTACTTGGTTGCTAAATCAAGGTGACTGTGAGTATTTCTTTTTCAGCTATTTGTTCTCAATATCTCTTCCATTCCAGATTTAAACAGCCTGTCTATACCTCATAAAGCAAATGGCAGCTCATATTGCTGAATTGCTCTATCTCATTCAAAATTTATGACTCGCACTTTCTATTTAATATTCTATGTGATGTTTGGCAACTCTGATTGCAACTGCCAAATTCAATCTCTTACCAATAAGCAGGCAGTTGCAATCCGTTTTTGAACACTTGTGGTATAACTGGGAGTGATCTCTCTCCATTTTCTTTTAAATCACACTTCAGATAATCTTGTTCCTGGTAGGGGGACAGTTTATTGTCAAATATACAGTGAGTAGGGGGTGTTTATGATTTTGAACATGTTTCTATCGTGGCTTCCCCCC
>JADRCC010146373.1:0-13507 GCA_019843855.1 Hylomyscus alleni
TAACATTTGAAATATAAATAAATAAAATATCTAATAAAAATAAAATAATAATAATAATAAATGAATATTGAGCCAAAAGAACAAAATCATATTTTATTCTTTTGAGAAGGGGAAAGTAGCTTTCTTTTAATGGTTCTCAACAAAGCTCCCTTAATGTGGAACTGGAAATCCAAAAGAGGCAAAGATGTAATCTTTCATTGAGGGAGGGTTCTATTCTAGATAATACCAGAAGCTGATAATCCCTGCAACACTATATCACCAAGATGTTAGACCCTAAAGCCTTTGAGGAGATAGACTAAAACTGGAAAATAAAAGATGGGGGATCTGTAAAGGTAACTTTTATTCACCTGATATAGTTGTTGTCTCTGAGGCTTACTGCCTCAATCTGTTATCCTAGGCCTAATTCTGGAAGCTTCATCCAAGATAATCTAGGCCTGGAATGATTCCCCTTTGAGATTTACTGCTAAATAAGTTTACACTTTCTTGTCTTTTCTGAATTCTGACTGGCTGGTTCAACTTACCTGTTCTAGCACAAACTCCTCTCCAAGCTGACTGATTCAATCTGGCTTCTCTGAGCTTCCGACTAAATTTCTCTGCTTGCCTCATACTAACTGTGGCAATCTGTCTATTAGTCTGGCTCATCATTCTCTGTTTCAATCTCTCTTCCTCTATATCTAGCTTGTTGTCTCTGCAACCATTCTCTGTAAAATTGTCCTGGTAATACTGTTTCTATTCTCTTTCCACTTCCCTCTTAAACAGTTGAACATATTGTATTGTGTCAAATCCTTCTCTGATTCATCACTCTGTCTGCCATTCAGTTAGACATCATTTTCAAACATAGATGCTTCCTTCTACAAACTAACTTTACCTTTATTTTGTGGGAATAAAGGTTATGTGCTAAAGGCAGAGCCATACCACAAGTCCACAAATAGAAAAAGGGTGTTTTTTTTTTTTTTTTTTTCAGTGAAAAATACGATCTCGAGGGTCAGGAAATGGAAAGTGTGGAAGAATGCAAGCACTGACCATGGATCTGGGGATGTGCATGGAAATGGAAACTGAAAGCCAAAAATCTATGGAAGAAAGCACTGAAAATAGAAAAGAAGCAAAAAAGAAGCAATCATAGGTTAAAAGGGTGCTTGCAGTTATTGCTAAGCAGATGGACTTCTGGTTTGTAGATGCAAACCTTCACAAGGACAGGTTTCTTCAAGAGCAAATTGAAAAATCTAGAGATGGATATGTGAACATTTCTCTCCTGGTGTCTTTTAACAAAATGAAGAAGCTGACAACTGATGAGAAGCTGATAGAGCACTGAAAATCTCATCTGTTGTAGAGTTGGACTTGGACCAGAATCAGGAGGAAAAACCCCTAGGTGAGAGACCAAAGGACAAGGAAGAACACATGGTATATGTGGAGTTCCTCTCCAAAAATGTTACTCATAGCTTGATTGAGAATTTTTGGGAAATGTGGCAATGTGGTTTACATAAGTCTACTGGGGATCCTAAGGGATTTGCCTTTGTGGAGTTTGAAACAAAAGAGCAAGCAGCAAAAGCCATTGAGTTTCTGAACAACCCACCAGAAGAAGCACCTAGGAAGCCTGGCATATTCCCCACAACAGTGAAAAACAAGCCCATCCCTTCCTTATGAGTAGCTGAAGAGAAGAAAAAGGCAGAATAAAGAAGGAAGAAAGTGTGCAGGCCAAAGAATCAGCTGTGGACAGCAACAGCTCAGGTGTGTGTAAACCCATGAAGAGACCAAGGACTGCCTCTAAGGGCTCTGAAGCAGAAACCTCCAGAAGCTTCAAAGTAACCTGCAAAGAAAAAGAAAAAGCAAGACAAGATCAAAACATCGAGCTTATCTGAAATTGGGATGGGGAAGAGGGAGAGAAGCAGCACTGAGGATGAAGGCCACCTCCCCCCAAGGCCAAAAGCAAAGAGAAGGCCTCAGAAAGATGGTGTTGGCCACGCTGCTTCTGAGGTCTCCAAGGAATGCAGAGACTTAAAATTCTGCTCTACTGAAGAGGAAAAGGAGAAGGAGACAGAGAAGGTGAATAAGTCTCAAAGGTGAAGAGGAAGCATAAGAAGAAACAAAATGGGCGAGGAGGTTATACCATGGAAAGTGCTGTCCAAGACTGAACAGATGGATTTGAAGAAAGAGTATTTGGCACTGCAAAAAACTAGCCTGGCTTCTCTTAAAAAACAAAAGCAAAAAACGAACAAAAAAGTTTCTCAAATAAAATTGGAGTCCAAAATGGAAACAGACTGTAAAGCGCCTACAGTAGGCAATGGTCAAGAGTGCTCCACCCAGGAGAAGGTCAATGCACAAGGCCCACAGTTTGTGACTGGAGTGATTGTGAAGATCATGAGTGGAAAGCCTCTACCTGGCAGGAAACAAGTCAAGGATATTTTGGCCACAACCTCAGAAGTTGTTTACATTGATTTGCTAGAATGAGATACCGAATGCCATGCCCGATTCAAAACCCCCAAGGATGCTCAGGCAGTAATGAATGCATAGACTGAAATTAGGAAGAAACACTGTTGGAACGTCAAGGTCCTTTCTGGTGATCATGAGCAGAGGTACTGGCAGAAGATCTGGGTAGATAGACAGGCCAAACTTAATGAACCTCAGGGAAAAGAAAAGAGGCACAGAAAAGCTAATCACCGAAGCTGAGATTAACCTGACTAAGACTCAGCAAGCCAGTCAGCACATTCGATTCTCCGAGTATGACTGAGAAGACTACTTTTGGGCTCCCCTTGTGTTCTTAGTGCTGGACTGCTTAATGGATGTTGTGCTAAGATCTGCATTAGAAAAGGAAAGGAAAAAACCTTGGCTCCTCAATGTGTCAATAAGCCTTTTCTAATGACAAGTGCATTGTATGTCAGATTTTTTTCAATGAATGCCCTTACTTGTAGAAATTATGCAAATCAACTTCAGATTTAATAAATAAATGTGTTTTGAACATAAAAATAATACAATCTAAGGGTTCACATTGTGATCAGATATCCTGCAACAGAGGTCTCTACTCTTGCTGTTTAAGGCCTTAAAGGACCATCAAGCTAATCCTGAAAAATGCTAAGATTTCAGTATCTCTAGCAATTCCAAACTTAGCCAGGAAACAAGAATATATCAGGCTTCTGGGACAAAGATTGGGGGACCTGTCTCTCAATTGCCTGAGCATTTAAAATCTGCTACTAGCTTTAGCACTCCCTTCTCTAACCTCACATAAACTTATTTTCCATTTTTTTTTCTTGTTCAAATACATAGTTCTAGTTTCTTGGAGTATTGAGATCTGTGAACATCCTGGTTAACTTGGTGGTTTTCATCAAGTCTGTGCTGAGTGTTCTAAGCTATCAAAATCCTGACATGTTCTATGGGTTCAGTTGTACCTCATGTACTTGTTAGGGTGTCTGATGAGTTGTTTGTAAACTCTTCCTAGAAGGATAATAATATTTTTTTTTATGTATTTTGAGACATGGTTTCTCTGTATAGCCCTGGCTGTCCTGGAACTCACTCTGTAGACCAGGCTGGCCTTGAACTCAGAAATCCACCTGCCTCTGCCTTCTAAGTGCTGGGATTAAAGGCATGCGCCACCACTGCCAGGCTGGTAATAGTATTTTTAAAGGACAAAATATTTCTAGTAATGGTCTTGATTATCCTATTCCCTTTCTTTTGTTGGACAGTGTTCTCTGACTTACACAATCATCAGTTATGTTAATGGACTTGGAAACAGCTTGGCAGCTCCGCTTTCCTTTAGTCATAACTAGATACAGGCCAGTAGTGTCTGGGCACCCTATCTTCAGTTGATTCAATCTATTATAATACTCCAGATGATGTTATTAATCTTTGGCCTGAAATACTCTACTGCTCATGACATTGTACTATTGTTGTTTACAGTCAGCCTATACTGAGATGGTCCTGATTCATACTTAACTCTATAGTAAATACATATAGGAGGTTTTTAAAAAATTGATCTGTCTGCTTTATATGCTAGTTCTCTGTTGGGAACTGAAGAAACACACACACACACATACACACACACACACAAATACACACAAATACACACACACACATCACAAATGGCTGCCTGTGGTCTGACAATTAAAAGCTTATCAATTAAGTGATACAGTTAAATCTTTCTATATTTATTTTCATTGAATCTAGTCTGTCTATAGTATAAATTTAGACAATGACTAAAATATATGAATTAAAGGAAATTGCTCCTTCACCACAATTATAAAAATCCATACTTTGGGGCTGGCGAAATGACTCAGCGGGTAAGAGCACTGACTGCTCTTACAAAGGTCCTGAGTTCAAATCCCAGCAACCACAGCAACCCAGCTCACAACCATCTGTAATGAGATCTGACACCCTCTTCTGATGTGTCTGAAGACAACTACAGTGTACCTATTTATAATAATAAATAAATCTTTGGGCTGGAGCAAACAGGGACTGAGCAAGTGGGACCAAGCGGAGCAAGCAAAGGTCCTAAAAATTCAACTCCCAACAACCACATGGAGGCTCACAACCATCTGTACAGCTACAGTGTAGTCATATACGTAAAATAAATAAATCTTTTTAAAAAATCCATACTTTGAGAACTATAAACTTAATATGTTTCAAAATTGTAAATGCTCTCATGTAAAGATAGCAGTTTAACATAGGAACCAAATGCTTTGTTCCTTTTACATTTTCATCCATCATCCATTATACCCTGATTGCAGTTGTCCCTCTCTCCTTCCCCATAGTCTCTTCCCCCTAGCTCGCCTTTCCCCAAATCCACTTCCCCTTCACTTCCCCTCAGAAAAAAGCAGGCCTCCCATGAGCATCAACCTAATAAGGCATAATAACCACATTTAAGTCCAGGTACCTTCCTTCATATCAAGGCTGGACAAGGTGACCCACTAGGAGGAAAAGGGTCCCAACACAGGTTAAAGAATCAGAAACAGACTCTGATCCCACTGGTAGGAATCCCACAAGAACACTGACCTACACAATCATAACATAAATGCAGAGAACCTAGGTCAGATCCATACAGGCTCCCTGATCTCTGTGAGCTCACTTGAGTCCCAGTCAGTTGATTCTTGTGGTCTCCCTGACCTCTCTGGTTTCTCCAAACCTTCCTCTCCCTCTTTCCTAGAACTCCTCAAGCTCTCCCTAATATTTAGACGTTGGATTCTGCATCTGTTCCCAACTCTTGCTGGATGAAGTCTCTCTGGCCTCTCTGATGATGATCATGCTTGCTTCCAGTCGCAATATACCCTGCAGTCATGACAAACTGTAGGTTAGAAGTTTTGCGGCTAGGTTGGTATTCCAGTTCTTCTACTTGAGGCCTTGCATGAAGAACCCAATTCTTATGTCTAATTCAGCAAGACATTCTTAAAGATATTGTTCTTTGTGATGAACTTGATTCTTTTTGTTGAGAATTTGTTTTATGTATTCTTCTGTTTCTGTTTCAGACATTTGGCTATGTAGGAACTTGTTTCTACAATGACTAGCTTCATTTAAGAATCACATTAGGTTGAAGTATTTTAAATCACCACTTTGTAAACAATTATTGTAAATAGATTCTACTACAATAAACCTACCAAATTTTATAAATTTTTCATCTGAAGTAGATTTTTTATAATTCTGTGTTGTGATCATTGTTGCCAGGTCTACATAGAAGAAGAGACTTAAACTATCTAAACCTTCTAAAAGTACTAGATACATGTAAATCTGTATGTAATTACTCAATTTTCAAAACACTTCTACTCTTTTTCGTTGTTTTGAAATTTATAAGGAACTATTGTCTGTTAGGAGTTATGTTTTTATGAAGACTTACCAACTGAAAGGTCTACAGAAAATCTTCTGATGACAAAGGAAACTGAAAAATATTTTTGAGATGCTAGGACATTACTCACAGGATAAACAATGTTCCTTGGGTATGCCTGACTTGAAAGTCACTTCTATATCTCAGACACCTGAAATGGGCCTAAAAAGGGGTTTTTTGGCAATAATTGACATATTTTACCTAACCCCCCCAAAAATGTGGGTAAAAATCAGACTAACCAGGGTTAGTCTAGCATTGTGAGACAATGGAGAAGGAGCCATCAGATGGTTAATTGGCATTGTCTTTAGAGAATATTTTAGAGACAAGGAGGAACATAATCAAAACTAAAATAAAGTCATGCTTCATATGGTAGCATATGCCTGGAATCCCAGCACCTGAAAATCTAGGCTTCATGATGAAGCACTCTCTTGAACCAAGGAGAGGCAGTTGCTTATGGCAGTCCTTCCAAGAGTAACGCCTAGAGATTATGAAAACTGATTCCCAGGTAGAGAGAAAGCCTAGTAATCAAGAACACTGGTTGTTCTTTCAGAGGACGTAGGTTTGTTTCTCCGTATCCACATGGCAATTTATAAATGCTAATATTTTCAGTTCCATGGGATGTGACACCTACTCTGGCCTCCATGAGAATTGCACACACACACACACACACACACACACTCTCTGTATATATATATATATATATATATGCAGACAAAACTCCTATACACATAATATTAAAAAAATGGTTCTTCAACTGTCTCGCACTAAATAAATGTGTTCTAATGTTGGTCGCTAAGTTTGGGTCATAGCCACATTCCACCACAAAGCTGAGGTGTTAAGGCAAAAGGTGAGAAATACCTGGCAGTAATGAAGATGAAATGTTGTTCAGTGTCCACCAAAGAAGACTACTCAGACATGGATGTAAACCAAAAGCAAGTGTTTATTAGCTGGCAACTACAGTGTGTTTGGGAGCCCAGTAGCTCTGAGTTTTTCTCAGAGTGAGCTTTTAAGCACACAAACCATGTCCTGGGTTTGCCATACTTCTCCTAACAAGAACAGTTAGAAGCACAACTCCAGAAGCTAAAAAGCAAGCCTCCTACATTTACAAACTATCAGAATGATGGATTTGATGGATTAGGCCTTTGTTTTAGTTTTGGTGGGAGGTGCTGCCTATGTGCTGAGTTTTCCAGCCTGAATAGTACTTCCATCATGAAGTCAGTTGTGTTAAGGTCTGGGGCCTACTAAGTGTGGGGCCTTGTTATGTTTACCACTAGTCTTAGTGAATGAGTCATGGACTCATCCTGCTCTAAAGTGATGTGGTTTGTCATAGGACCATTAATTTTACTGAATAGGTACATAATTGGGCATATATTTTAATATGTGGCTGCCAACTATTAATCCAGTCAGAATGAGATTTAAAGGCTCAGTCAGTTCTGAGAACAGAATAGTTATCCAGGAGTCCAAGAGAACAGAGACTTGTAGCAATCATCTGATTTATGTTTTTGACTCACTCTCTTTTTGAGATTTTTGCCAACTGTGGCAAGATTATTTTAATCACTCGTGATCAGTTATCACAGAAACAACATCTTTTTACATAAACGCAGACCTAATTTCCTTTATCTCATGAGAAGTAAGAATGACCCTCTCCAATTTTACAGGACCATTTTTGCAAGAGAATCTGTGGTTTTAATTGGGAAAAAGAAAAACTTTTAATACCTCTAGGTCCAGTTGAACATGTCTACTTAGTTTGGAAAGAATAGAAGAGACACATTTATTCAAACCATTATTAGTACATGCCAACCAAGTGGTCCCATGGACTTAGTATTATTGCTGTTATCTATATGAATTAAATCATAAGGCAGTATAGTAGGTATCACATTAAGGGGAAGTGCTTAGTCTATATAAAATTTTTGGCTATTAGACATGATTTAGCCCCTTATACATCCTCTAACATTAATTCTGGCTATCCCCAGTCATGGTAAGTTAGGTTAGTCAATGGGCTGACAGTCTCTGCTTAGTTCCTATCTCTGTGTAGTATGGGGCCTGGGTGTGTAAGCACAACCAACATTCTTGGCTGATTTCTGGCTGGGAATGATGAACTTTATCCCTAGGGTCCCTTCCTGTGGCACTGAGTCTGATTCTCTAGGTTTTTCCTGTTTTCCAAAGGCTAGAATTTTTTTAAAGGAATTTTCCAGGAAGCCTCAGTTTTACAACCCCAATTTTTTTCAATGGAAACTCCTTTGTTCTGGAAATAGAGGTTCAGTTGCAGGACATGCATAGAATCATAAACTCTGTGTTCCTATTTTAAACAACTCCCACATCTTCCCTTTTCTCCATAAACCTGTGACATATAGTAGGCCACACTAAGTAAAGTTCAATGTGGAATATAAGTTGCTGATTCATAGTCACAATAGATAATACCATCCCTGTATTTGTCTTCCTCAGTTTCCAGTCCAGAACTGAGAGCAATGGAGCTTGTACTATGACCCTGTATTCACATCCACAATGCATAAAACAAGACTCAGAGGAGTAGTGAGTAGAAGGACCCAAGTACCCAGTGAATCCTTAATTTCAATGGGTCCATAGTTCAGAGATGGTCGACTTGGTAGCAGCGTTTATGGATTCTACTCTCTGAAACTGGTAGTTGTGGATTCATGGTGTAATGGCAACTACTTTCACCACCA
Organism: Hylomyscus alleni; assembly: GCA_019843855.1. Classification (NCBI taxonomy): domain Eukaryota; kingdom Metazoa; phylum Chordata; class Mammalia; order Rodentia; family Muridae; genus Hylomyscus; species Hylomyscus alleni. The sequence continues at coordinate 8,491 of JADRCC010146373.1, forward strand.
TAGGAGTGGAGAATCACTTGGCAAGTTAGTTCTGCTCACATTTTGCATACTCACAGGATCCAGACACTATCCCTGGACTAGACAAAAGGGAAACTGGTGTTGGACTAAGAGGGTAGCTGAGTCTCTTACATAAAATACTGTTTTATGGAGAACTGGAATGCCTGTAGTGACTCGAGGAAGAAATGGGTTAGAGATTTCTACCAATTACCGGTCTCTGAGCCTGGGAAGCAGTGGAGGCCCCACTAGTCTTAGGACCATTTGTTGGGCAGACAAGACTGGCAATTTAGGACAGCAATTTGTAGAAGAATTCTTAAAGCCTCTAGAGGACCAAGCTTTATTAAAGATCCCTTTTTCCAGCAGCGAGAAGCCCTCTTTCACTATAGAGCATACTGTGGGCATGCCTACTATTAAAAGTATGCCTACTATTAAAAGTATACTGTGCCTTTTTTAATACTTGAGTGTAGACTTTGATTTTTTTTCAAAATCTATGTTTTTTTTTTAGTTTTTCGAGACAACTCTGTATAGCCCTGGCTGTCCTGGAACTCACTCTGTAGACCAAGTTGTCCTCGAACTCAGAAATTCGCCTGCCTCTGCCTCCCAAGTGCTGGGATTAAAGGTGTGCGCCACCACCACCTAGCCAAAACCTTTGTCTAATAAGGTTTCTTAAATGCTTTAATCTCCCTTCTAGCCCACCACCTACCAGACGTAGTGGTAATGAAAGGTTAACAAGGCAAAGAAGGATGTGGACCTGTTTAGAAATAGTTCTCTAGAAAGAACTGCATGTCAGGATATCAGAAATTCAGTTCACATGAATCTACAGCAGTAGCTTGATCAACTCATAAACACCATTCATGAATCCACAAGGGCAGTGATTGATTCAGGAGAAACTGCGACGCTCTGTTAATTGGCCTGAGTCTGTAGAAGCAACAAGAAGCCACCAAAACACCACCAGAAGTTCGTTGTTGCCCTTCTTTCTATGAAGTCATAACAAACAATGACTAGCTAGGACTGGCCAGTAGTAGCCACAGAACATAGTCAATGCTAGATTGTTTGGAAATGTCCCCTGCCAAAGCTGTTAATCCATAACTCTTCAATTTAACCTCAGGAAAATATTTTAGACAAGGACAGAAATCAGCCACAATCATTGCCAAAATACCACAAGAACAGTCTCCAGGCCACATATTAATATTGTTCATCTCTGAAACCCCTTGAGATAGGCCCCCACAGTTCCAATTACCTTCAAAACCACTGTCTTCCATGTTCCTACTAGGATGATCCACTAAGCCCCAACTAAAGGTTTCATCTGCTTTGCTAATCCAAAGTCTTAAACTCCACATTCTACCAAGAAAAAGTCACATGGTTAGGCCTGTCACAGGTTTGAACTTCTGTCTTGGGGTTTCTATTGTTATCAAAAGACATTTTGACCAAGACAACTCTTATAAAGGAATATATTTAATTGAGGGCTGGCCTACAATTCAGAGGTTTAGTCCATTATCATCATGGCAGGAAACATGTTTGCATGCAGGCAGCCATAGTGCTAGAAAAGCAGCTGAGAGTTCTACAGCAGGAAGAGATAGTAACACTGGGCTGGCTTGAGCATCTGAAACTTAAAAAGCCATCCCCAGTGGCACACCTCCTCCAACAAGCCACATCTACTCCAACAAGGCCCTACCTTTTAACAGTGCCACTCCCTATGAACCTATGAGGGCTGTATCCATTCAAACCATCACACCAGAGAAAGCTACTGGTCAATATAGGGAAACAGAACTTACAGACATAAATACTGACATTGTAAAGACAACCAGGGGTGACCACCAGACATTTGTACAACACACATTCATACTAGTGAACAGACAGAAGGATACAGTAACTGTAAGAAGGAGCCAAACTGAAGCCATTCTGAATAAAATTTGTATTTTTGAATAGAAGGGGTCAAATAAGTTCCCAAGACCTTCCTAAGAAACATTCTGCTTGACAGCAAGTGACATTTACATGGATAACTGACATCCATGTTGGCAAGTTGAGACATGAAGGCTAGGCAAGTTGTCCTGCCACAGTTGACTAACCCAACCCAGGATAAATGTACCATGAAGACATGTTCCTAAAGAAGTCCCAGTCTCTAAATCCTGATTGGTAGGATAACTTGGCATAGATGTTTATGGTTTAGAATCATAAAATCACTTGTGGTGCTTTTACTATTCTTGGCCTAGGGAGTGGCACTGTTAGGAGGTGTAGCCTTGTTGGAGGAAGTGTGTTACTGTGGGTGTAAGCTTTGAGACCCTCCTCCTAGCTGCCTGAAGATAGTCTTCTCCTGAGTACCTTTGGATAAAGATGTAGAATTCTCAGTCCCTTCTCTAGCACCAGTGCCCTGCCCTTCCAGCTTCCTCCCACCAAACTTATTGTGACCCCCTTCCTTTCTCTTTAGCCTGTCACAGCAGCAGTTAATCTCCTGGCAAGCCCACACTCTCCTCAGGGGCTATGTCTTGTCACACTCCACCTCACCATGAGCAACCTGAAGCAGGACGGTCACTGCACAGGCTTGGGCACTAGCACAGAGCCCGGTGCCCTGCTGGAGGAAGAGGTCCAGACACTGTTTGCCAGTTGTCTCCCTGTGGATATTAAACCTACAGAACTCTACCTGCTCTTTTGGCCATTCAAGAGCTTTGAAGGGTCCCTGATCAATCTCACCTTGAGGCATCCTCTTATTTATGTGGTCTTTGACATCCCAGCAGTAGCAGAAGCAGCCCAATCACATTCAGTGGTATTCACTTTGATCTAGAGAACCCACAGACCCTGAGGCTAGAGTTTGCCAAAGCCAACACCAAGATGACCAAGAGCAAACTGATAATGACACCAAATCCAACCAAAGTCCACCCTGCCCTAGGAGCATATTTGATCACATGGGACCCTTATGACCTGATGGGGGCTGCTCTGATTCCTGCATCCCCAGAGGCCTGGGCCCCTTACCATCTGTACACCACAGAGCTGACCCCAGCCCTTTCACCTACTTACCTAACTTATGCAGTTCCACTGGTGTTGCTTGCTTCGTCTCTACATGCTCCGATGCGCTGGTACCCCTCATCTAATACCACTCAGCAAGAAAGGAAGTATTGCCAGTTCTGTTAGCAACTTGATTTTGTCACCCTGGAGTTGGTTCTGGGTTGTGTGGTACCAAAACAGGGCTCTGCCTTCACTGCCACTCAAGGCTTGTGTGGAACTTCTGCTTCCCTCTAGACACTGAATCTGAGGCCTGACTCAGTGGATGGCTCTTGTTTTCTTCCCCAGTTCTCCAAGACCTTCAGAAGGATCAGAGGAACTTACTGGGATACCTAGGCCTAGCTTGCAGACCTCACTGGGACCTAACACAGCCTGACCTCCTGCTCAAACTTGTTTCTGTAGTTCCCCATCAAGGAAAAGGAACATTTAATTTTGCATGTTTATGAATTATTATACTTGTGCATTTGTGTATATGGTTTGTTCTCACACTGTTGCCATAGCAACAGGTCTTGGCACTGGAGGCTGGTCAAGCCTACTCCCTTTCTCCACTCCTGACTCCTGCACCTACCCTGCTTCAGGTGGGGCTGAGCCTTGTGACCACTTCTGCCTTAGGGGCTCCAGCTCCTAACATACACATACACACTCTATTCTCATCCAGCAGCAGATCCACAACCTCTGAATTTCACTTCAAATCAGAGCCCTGCATTATCTCCTTCCCCAGGGACCCAACAAATCTAAAAAGCCTTCCTTGTGCTTGCCTCCTTCAATGTATCCCACTCTGCCATTGCTCCTCATTTTTCCTGAACTTTGAAACCAACCAAAACTTGAAAAATATTTCTGAACCCTGTGTAACAAAATATATGGATCATAAGGGTTTTTCATGTGTATACCATTAATTATTGAAGAGACCCTGTTGAACCTGCTAGGTAAGTTTAATGTTTGACACCTGAAGAAGAAAAGGGTTTCCATTCTTTTTGTGTGTGTCTGTGGTTTTTTTGAGACAGGGTTTCTCTGTGTAGCCCTGCCTGTCCTGTAACTTACTCTATATACCAGGTTGGCCTTGAACTCAAAAATCTGCTTGCCTCTGCCTCCCAAGTGCTGGGATTAAAAGCATGCACCATCACAGTCCAGCAGGGCTTCTGTTCTTAACAACCAACCTTTGTGTCAGCCATTGTTTTAAGAAGAATAAGATGAAGGATAAATTGTGCAATTTTGTTTAATTTTACAAGCATGTCCTTGCTTTATTTTTAACCTCCACTCCCGTGTTGGGCCACTTCAGATATGGGTGATGTCTGCAGATAACTGTTCTAATTGGTGACCTTATGAGAATGTGAAGCTGGATCATAAATGAAATGCAAAATAAAAAACCTAAAGTGACAAAAAAAGAACTGCCTTGGCCATAGAGTCTGTTCACAGTAATGGAAACCCTAACAAAGACAGAAGTTGATACCAGGAGTGGGGTGTTGCATGATATCTCTGATCATGATTTTGTTTAGAGGAATATGGAATTTGGGACTTTGGAAAGCAGTGAGATGCTTTATGTGGGGCTTAATTGGTCATCCTAGTAGGAATATGGAAGACACTGGTGTTGAGGGTGATTTGAACTGTGCAGACCAAGCCCAAGAGTTTCAGGGGAGAAGAGTTTTAGTATGTGGACTAGAGACTGTTCTTGTGATATTTTAGTGAAGAATGTGGCTACTTTTGAAAGAAGATTAAGTTTGAAGCCTGTGCTAGCTAGTTAGAGAGCCACCAGCCTTAGAAAAATAAACTGTGAGAAAGCCCAGGCGCCAGAACAAAAGCGGGTCATTAGCATCCCGGGAAAAGATAAAGCCATGCAGAATGGGACCTCTGATCTTCCTTGAAATAGCTTAAGTTTAACCAGATGCCCCTGTTGACTCAAGCAAGCTGTTAGCATTGTTAGCATTCCGGAAGATGTTCCTGTTGACTTAGATTTACACCACCCTGACCTGCACGTAACTTAGTAGATGTTTTTAAATCAGCCAATAGTGTATAGACACCC